>JAUZTB010000118.1:60819224-60832736 GCA_034780895.1 Rhynchobatus australiae | reverse complement strand
GAAAGTATCCACAGGGGTACGTCTAACATCTATACATGGAGGTATTAAGCAAATTATTCATTTATTATTCTCTGGAAAAGGAAATGCCATCGGATTTCTCCTGGACAATTTGCATCGATTCACTTGCACTTAAATGGGCAAGCACTAGCCTTCCTTCCCTGGCACATTTAGTACATAATTTCATGCCTTTCATGTATTTTAGTGCTGATTCTACCCTGATATAGGTTCCAGTGCAGAAAAACTTGTTGGCGAGCAAGCTAAAACAGATAGCGACATCTGGACTTCAGCACTTTTCTGTGCGTGCATTGCTGTCAGAAGTCGCTGACCGATTTACTCAATAACATCGATGATATCCTCATCGTTATTCTTACCGCAAATTCCAGGCCAATGCAAATAAGCAGCTGGAAATTAATTGCTCCACAATTTTCCTTCTCCCAGTAGGGAGCACCTGTGCTTTGCTTGGCATCTATGTGCAGCAATCCAATGGAGAGCGGAAATTCAGTGGAATTGGAAGGAACTCGAATCTGCATTCCTATACTCAACTGTTGAACCTCTGATGTGTTCCTGCTGTCATTAAAAATTAGTTGATAATGTGTTGTTATTAAAATATCTTTGATTTTTCAGATAATTTAGCTGGCATCATAACAGGAGTTAAACACCATTTTACGGTCATTGCATCTAAGTCCCTGATGTAAACAAATCATTTCCTTCTGGCTCCTGCAGGTAAGTTTAACAGGAATCTCTCAGTGTTCATGCCTTAAAATCATGCAAAATTGATTAATGATAGTTCAGTTACATATAGTCAAAAATCTAAATCAACAATTTAAGCAATCCTTCATCATTATATTAATTAATTGGAACTAATAAACTTGCTGTAACACAATTAAAATAAGTATCAAACATCGAAGGGACAAAAATAGAAAGTTGAATTATTTTATGCAGCTTAAGTTATGAAATAAACTTTTTGAGCATATGGTATTGATAGGATCGATAGTAACAGAATTGGCAGTCATACTGACTCTGGTTGCTGTGAGCTGTAAAAAGCATATCAGAATATTTTCTTAAAGGTGAAAGTCTAAGACCTGTGGGGGAACCAGAGGGATTTGGGTATCAATGTAAAGACAACTCTAAAAGCTAAGGTACAGATACAAGTTAATCTAAAGGTCATTGGAATGAAACCCAGTGAGGTAATTATTTATAAAAACCCCTGCACAGACATGAATTAATGTACTTTATTCACTTTTGGACACCAAATCTCAGGAAAGTATTGTCCTTGGTAGGGATGGAGTCATGATATCAGCTTAAAGAGTTAAATTTGGACAGGCTGCAAAATCATGCCTTAAATACCCTTCTGCTTAGACAGAACATAGGATATAACAGCACAGTACAGGCCCGTTGGCCCATGATGTTGTGTCGACATTTTATCCTGCTCTAAGATCTATCTAACCCTCCCCTCCCACATAATCCCCATCCCCCCATTTCTCTTTCATTCATGTGTCTATCTAAGAGTCTCTTAAATGTCCCTAATGTATCTGCCCCCACAACCTCTGACGGCAGTGCATTCCACGCACCCACCACTCTCTGTGTAAAAAAACTTACCCCTTATATCTTCCTCCAATCACCTTAAAATTATGTCCCCTCGTGTTAGCCATTGTCGCCCTGGGAAAAAGTCTATGAAGGGACAATGAAGGGGTTTGAGAAGGTGAATGAAGAGAAATAATTCCTTGGCTGGAGGAATAAAAAATAACAGGTTTAACTTCCAGAGAGAAGAAAAAAAGTTACTTTTCTATGGGATGAATGGTGGGCATCTACAACATGGAACCTCCAACAGGATGGGATTCCAGGTTAATTGAAATTTTCAAGAATAAATTCAATAGATTTTGTAGGGTTTGGGTATCAGGAATAAGGGACACATGAGGGAAGGTAAAGATCCAGCTTGCTCTAATTGACTGAAAAGCTCAATATGCTGAATAATCTGTTCCACCTCTTTATATTCAATATCAAGTTCTGGCCCTAAGAAAAACACTGATTACTTAGAGTTATACAATACGGAAACAGGCCCTTTGGCCCAACTGGCCCATGCTGACCAAGATTCCCATCTAAGCTAGTCCCATTTGCCTGTGTTTGGTCCATATCCCTCCAAACCTTTCCAATCCATGTACCTGTCCAAGTGCCTTTTACTTGGCAGAGGGAAAAACACCTTTCCAGCATGACACAACAGCGAATTTGCAGTCAAGTTCAGCATTCACCCAAGTGAATTAAGTTGCTGGGGAACAGCCCCCTGTGTAGAAGAGGTTGACAATTACATTGTCATTATTTTCTCTTTCCACAGATTCGACCTGATATGCTGAATATTTCCAGTACTTTGTTTTTTTTAACCTTATTTTAATTGCTCAGTTAGAGCAAATTTTCAACAAACTTTTCAGTTGAACATCAGATCCATGGATTTCTGAAACTCAGCTGTGAGGGAAAGTGAAAAAGAGTGGTAATTAAAGCTAGGGGGTGCAGTGGGGAGGGAAGTGATTTGGTTTCAGGGAAATGTAGTGATAAATACCAAGTACTCAGCGCTACTTTCTTAGTGGGAAGGGGTTTGTTCTCACTTCTTATAATGACAGGTTACTTCCCATTCTTCATGGGTTATGCATGATACTTTGTCTATTTGCTCTGTTGCTGCATATGTTGCATTAGATTGGACCTCAGATGAGGGCCTAATGTGACCAACCTACTACTCTCAGACACTAGCTGCAAAGGGGAGCAGGAGAGAGGCAAACAGCGCAGAGGGGCATGTTACAGAGGCATCATCCACATAACAAGATTTTCTGTCAAGGACTGTGTTTCCTTAGCACTCCTGGACAGTAGTATAGCAAGAGGCTCAGGCTGTTGGATAAGATGGTGGTGGACATCTGCTGCTATCTACTTGATGTAGTGGCTGCAAGTTTCTCTCACCATCAAGTTATCATCATGCCCCTGATCCTTCCAGAATCTGGCATGGATCCTGCCAGGACTCCCCAGACAAATTTGTTGTCAAAATTCTGAGAACATAAGCACTCATAGCACAGAATAAAAAAAAAAGAACCCGAGCCAATTTTGTGATTATTATCTACAACTACCCTTGTATCCTTCAATCACACTTCTAGCCCAATATTTGTTAAGCTCTGTTGTAAAGAAGTCAATTAGTATAATAATGTAAAGAAAAAAAATGCTGAAAATATTTAAGAAAGTTGGACACAATAAGCAGAAAATAGATCTATCAGCATCTGGAAGGTAAAAAAGAACAGTTATTGATTCCCACCAGTTTTCATACAGGTCCAAATTACCAACTACTTTTTTTCCAACTGCCAACTGCCTGCTGTGTATTCCCAGCATTAACTGGTACTAGAGGAAGTCCAAAAATAACCATTCAGTACAAAATTGCATTAATATTTCAGTGAATTGCCATAAAATAGATGTTTTTGATTGAATGCCACTTGGTCACCTGCCAAGAGCAGTAAAGGTATGGTCTAGAAATGGGCTGCTTACCTTTCCTTCTTAAACACAGCTAGAACAATAAAAGATGGAAATGTAAGAAACAAATGTGCTCACTATAGATTTAACTTTAAACTCCTAATGAACTGTTTCCATAGATCTGATTTTGTATGGAAGTCTGACTGGGGAATGTCAGGTGCAAGGCTCTTGCTCACCAAAACAGATAAAATCCAAATCCCAAAATGAAGGCATCTTACATCACAGCAATTTACAAAATAGTTAACTGAATATCTGATCCAAGCATAGAATTCCATTGCTTCAAATCACATCCTGTTATGTAGAATTTCAAATCTTTGAAGAACACTTTAATGTATAATCCTGACCCAAGCATAATATAATTCACAATTCCTGCTTTCATGTCCTACATATAGAATGCTGAGAGCCTGATACTGCACCACACCTATTGCACACTGACGTATTTCCGTAAAGTACTTTTAATCTATAGCAAATTAGTTGAATTTAGAATCTTTGTTTTTGTTCACTTGAGGGATATGGGGATTGTTAGCAAAGCTAGCATTAAATATTCATCCCTAATTGCCCTTGAAAGACTGCTGTTAGTACCCTTTTAAACTGCTGCAATACTTGTGACAGAGTGCTACCAGAATTCTGTGTGGTCGAACATAGAACATTACAGCACAGTACAGGCCCTTCGGCCCACAATGTTGTGCCGACATTTCATCCTGCTCCAAGATCTACCTAACCATTCTCTCCCACATAGTCCTCCATTTCTCTATCATTCACGTGACTATCTAAGAATCTCTTAAGTGTCCCTAACATATCTGCCTAATGTACCTGTTGGGTTCCAGGCCTTTAAACTGGCAACAGTTAAGGACCGGCAATATGCCTGCTAGTTGGGGTGATGTGTGACTTGGTGATGAACTTCTATGTGCTGGTGTTTGCAAGTTTCTACTATCCTTGTCCTTGTCCTTCCAGGTGATGGACGTCTTGTGTTGTGGAGGTGCTGTTAAGAATGCCTTAGTGAGCTACTGCAATATATCTTGTAGACAGAGGGATTAGTTTAATTTGGTGTCATTAGTTTAATTAGTTGAGCCCAACATTGTGGGCTGAAGGGCCTATTCTTGTGCTGTACCATTCTATGTTCTATAATAAACACTACTGCCATGATGCATTGATGGTGAAGGGAGTGAATGTTCAAGGTGGTGGATGGGATACCAATCCAGCAGGTTCTTTGACAAGGATTGTTCAAGAACTCTGCAGGAGTGGAGAGTTTTCCAAACTATTCCTGACTTGTCTTGTTGATGGAGGGACAACTTTGAGGAAGCAAGAGAAGACTCACTGAGTGTAGGTCACCCAGCTGCTGGCCAGCATGGAATTCATGTGACTGGTCAAGGTAAGTCCATGGTCAATGTTGATGCTGGTCTGTCCGTGTGGGGAACTCAAAAAATGTTCTTGAATGTCAAGAGCATTCTCCAGGTTGCACATCATCCTAACTAGGAGGCATATTGCTTTCTCTTCATTGTTGCCAGTTCAAAATTCTGGAACCCTACCACACAAAATCCTGGGAGAACCCTGTCACAAGTATTGCAGCAGTTTAAATGGGCACTCACCGTAGCCTTTTAAGGGCAATTAAGGATGAGCATTTAATGCTAGCTTTGTTAACAATCCCCACATCCTTGACGGAGAGGGTCAATGACATAGCCATCTTCCTTTGTGCAAGGTATGACTCCAGTGAGAGACAGCTTGCTCTTGACTCTCATTGATTTCACTTTTATCCAGGACTCCTTGACACTGCAATTGGTGAAATCCCACCTTCAATGTCAAGGATAGTTATTTTTACCTCTTCTTTGTAGTTCAACCCTTTCGTCCATGCATTGTGAAAATGAGTGGTCATGGCAGAAGCCAAGCTGAGTACCAGTGAGCAGGGGTTATTGTTGAGTGTCAATTCTTAACAGATATCACTGTTGCAATTGTACTGAAACAACTAGGCCACAGATGTGGTGAGTTAACATAGATTTGTAAGTAACAACTTGGGGAAAAAATATTGGCCTTGTGACAGAAAACAGAGAATCATGATAAATGGTTACTTTATGAACAGAAGAGAGGTGGACAGTGGTGTTCTCCAAGGCTTGAGGAGATGCAGTCATGTATTTACCAGTGTTATATTAATGACATAAGTCGACGTGAACAGGGCACAGTTTCAAAATTAGCAGGTAACATAAAACTTGTGGTGAGAAGAAAAGTGACAGATTCCAAGAGGACATAGGAAGGTGATTGGGTGGATAAGTGGCAGATGGAATTTAATTTAACACAGAAAATGAGACATATTAAACAACAAGGATTACAAGGAAGAATACTCCCAAGTTGCTCATGGTTGCTATTTTGCTTCAATGAAAATGGCTGTTTAACTAAGCCAGAAGAATGTTCCCCTATGAAGAATGAGCACCACCCCCTTAAGACCATTTAACAGAGAGTCAATTATATTCATGGTTTAACTTTCTATAGGTTCTCCCTGGGTTATGGACACCTCGAACATATAAATGAGTGTTTGAGAGACCGGCAGGGTGGATGTGCGTGGACTTGCTGGCTGCTGCAGACTGCCACAATCTTTTGCCAAGTGGGAATGGGGCATTCCTGTCTCCCTCCTCTTCCTCCCCCACCACCCATGCTTCAACAACCAGGGGCTGGGTTGAGCCGAGCAGAGCTGGGAGAACTGAGCAGACTCGCTTGCTCACTCACTGAGTCAATGAGGCCGGCTGGTGGCTGCTCTTCTGGCGTCTGCTCCCTCTCCCATCACAACTGTTCCTGTGATCCTCTCCTGGCTTGGATAGGGCATATTTGTCAGCATGGACCATTTGAGCCAAAGGGCCTGTTTCCGTGCTGATTCACCCTCTGAACTCTATGAACTGTATAATGATAAGGTTGCCATAAAATATAATGGATGGTTAAAACAAAAAGTACTGGAAGAAATAACATGACATATAATAGATACAAATAAAGCTATCATTATACAGCTGTGATCAAATGCTTTGGACGATAATGTAACAAAAATGACAGAGTTTATCTTAAATTCTGTCAGTCATTTTGATATAGAAGTTATATAGTGTAATACACAGTTATGTGAAAAAAATCCAAGGATGTACAGAACATACCAGGAAACCTGGTAAGGTTTGTCCTCTCAGTTAGAAACTTATCTTTTGTGACAGCTTTGCCTATGCAGCAACATCCACCCCCAGACTTCTAATTGGTTGCAATTACTTGTGTGAGCTTGACTCCCTTCAAGCCACATGCCCAAGCATGTCAACTGTGCACTCTTCTCTCATATTGATGTCCATACCTGACTCCCTAGGTCCTGATTTCCCTCATCTATTGCCCTGGCTCTTCTGCTCCTCCTTTCCACACTCCCCTCGTCTTGAGTTCTCCCCAACTCATGACCATGACCATGCCCTGCAACCAACTTGTGTTCCTCTATTTAATCACAATGATCTGTGGAAAATGTGTGGATCTTTCCAAAGAAGTTCTGGACTTGTATCTTTAAACTTTCCCCAAATAGAATGAAAATTGAGCCTTTCTACAAAATGTCTGTTGCAGTGAAACACTAATGTAGTCATCTAAAGTAGTTGAATCTATGCAAAGTGTTAGAATTAAAGATTTTGCAATCTGATGTTTAAACCTTCACATTTTGAACACTGTAAACATTAGCAGAAAAATCAGATTCTCTGTGTCCAGATGACACACAGATTTTTCATTAATCTGCACCCTGAGTTCTTTTGGGTCATGTTTGGATAACTAGATGGGACCGCAGCTGATTTTCAGGTGTAACTTTACATCAAGTAAAGAATGAACACTAATTTCATAGAATAAGTAGTTTTTCTGGCTATGTGTGTGGCACTCCATTCCGCTGGAGGCAGACCACACACATATACACATACAGGCTGCTTTTCATTTGCATTTTCAGCACCTATTTTGAAAGCATGCGAACTGATATCACACCACCAGTAAATAATAATGCATGTCTTTAAATCAGACAGATCAATTGCATGTGACAAAAAAAGCATAAGGCAAACAGGAGTCATTTACAGTCTTGTTAACTCTAATGTTTAAATCATTCCATTTGCTGTAGCATTCTCTGCCACACACATCCTACTGTCTGTATCAGCCTGCTCTTAATTATAGGTTGTCAGGATCATTATCTTGTGTTAGACAACTCAGCTAGATAAACTAATAACGTTTACAAAAATTATCAAAAACTTTAAATCTTAGCTGATAGGTATCTCTAAATGATGAAGAAAGCTGGCAGACCCACATTTGTACTGATAACAAAATAACGTGTCTGGAATTTTATAAGGAAACTGCAGTTATTTTATTCAATTCACTATTTGTTTGACATTTCCTTTTGTCAGCATCCCTACTCTTTGTTAGCTTACGACATTAATTCTATCTTGATTTAGAAACACAAGATGGTCACCTCCTGATATTATTTTGCTCTTTACATGTTGGGCAAAATATAAAATGGAATATCTTTTTCTTTTCTAATCGTTTTTACATTGTCACCCACTGCCACCCCCCACCACACACACACACACACACACACACACACAATTCAGGCTGTTATGAATAACTCTTCCATTTTGTTGTTCAAAGAATGAGACTGATTTACAAAATGATCTCCTGTGCAGGTGACCCCCATGTTACAGCCATTCAGTTAACAGAACTTCACCCTTAAAGAACTCACAAATCACTACCCAAAGGTTTGAGTTAATGGAATAAAATTCGCTCTCACGGAATTTTTATGAAGAAAAGTATGTAAAGAAACACAAATTTTATTTCAACTTGTGTTTTTTGAGGAATGCACAGATGACACGATTTTTCATTATGGAAAATCACAATAGAATCGCAAGAGGACACTGATGCAGGGTTTTAACCTAAAATGTCAACAGTTCCTTTTCCCCCCCACAGATGCTGCTCGACTCACTGAGTTCCTCCAGCAGATTGTTTGTTGCTCCAGATTCCAGTACCTATACTTTCTTGTGTCTCCATAACACAGTTCATTCTCAACCTCCAGCACTACTAATTGCTGAAAAGATGACAGCTGCCCTGAACTTTCACCGTATGGGGTAATTCAAACGTGTCATCGCAGGTATCAGTAATGTTAGCCAGCACTGCTAACTCCTGCTCCTATGATGCTAACACTTCCCTGCTGGAATTTTTGAGGTTCTCTTTATCGTCTCTCGGAGTTCACCTCCATCATGAGGGCAAAACATTGATGTAGACTGTTCCATTTCATAATCTTCTGGAGAAGGGAATTTGGCATACATTTCACACTGCTACATAATCATTTTACACAAACGTGCAACATTTAAACTCTCCCTCTCTGTATCTTGTACATTGTCAACTTCGCTAATTTTGCTTCCTACTAATATTTAGCCATGTCCTGTTCTCCTAATTACTTTCCGGGTCATTCTGTGGTTGTGTGTTTTTAATTTTTTCCTTACCCTCTGTGTTCATATTGCTTTAAAATGCTGTTCATCTGAAGTAAGTGCCACTTCTATTTATTTTATTTATCCATTGGATAAGGACATCTCTGGCAAGGCCTGCACTTTTTGCCTCTTCATGAACTGAGGAGACGGTTAAGAATCAAACACAATAATGATTGAAAATAGTGCTGGAAATCTGAAACAAAAACAGAAAATGCTGGAAACACTCAATGGGAAAGAGAAACAGTGTAAACATTCCAGGTCAAAGACTTTTCAAATGAAAGCTTTGACCCGAAATATTAACTCTTGTTTCTCTTTTCACATATGCCACCTGAAACTTTTTACTTTTTTATGAAACACAACGTAGGCTGTCCCTGGGTTATGAACACCTGACTTATAGACACCCTAAATATGAACAAGCTCCCATAATATTATTAAATTTATAAGTCCAGCATACGTACATACATTCAACTCTGAACAGCAGAACTAGTTTCCCCTCTCTCTGCACTTTTAGTCATTGTTCTTTCTTAGGAGTCTTAAGTGCTTCAGATGCCATTCATTACAATAATACGGAGATATTGTTACCATATGGAGTGATTTTTGTCTATTTTCTGACTTATGGACAAAATCGACTTGTGGATGCCTGTAAAAATGGAACCTGTACATAAGATAAGAAAAGATAAGACAAGATATCTTTATTAGTCACATGTACATCGAAACACATGGTGAAATGCATCTTTGCATAGGATGTTCTGGGGGCAGCCCACAAGTGTCGACACACTTCTGGCGCCAACATAGCATGCCCACAACTTCCTAATCCATTTGAATCTGTCTTTGAAATGTGAGAGGAAACCAGAGCACCCAGAGGAAACTCATGCAGTCACGGGGAGAATGTACAAACTCCTTACAGACAGCAGCCGGAATTGAACCCAGGTCGCTGGCGTTGTAGTAGTGTTATGCTAACCGCTACACTACTGTGCCTGCCCATTACCCAGTATGGCATGTTTGGAGTCACAGTTTGCCCAGACAGGATAACGACTGTAGATTCCTTTCTCAGAGGAACATCAGTGAAATTTTTATGTGTCTTTTTAGGACAATCTGATAGTTTGTTGTTATCATTATTGAGACCAGCTATTTTTAAAAGCAATCCTGATTTATTTATTTGCTTGTATTTTAATTCCCCATTTACTGTGGTGGAATTAAGAATACACATTTCTGGAGAACTCAGAACCTTGACTGCTTGTCCAGTAATTTAACCACTACACAGCCAGCATCTGCACAATTGCACAGCTGCACATCTAAAACATTTATCTGTTCTCTCTGCCTGACTTACTGAGTGTTTCCACCATCTCCTGCTATTTACTGTCTGCTTTCTATTATGTCGTGGCACTGTCTCACAGAAGTGAAAGAACATCAGTAGCAGCGGAAATCTATTCCACATTCTGGCTTTACAGCAAGTATGCAATGAACATAGGACTCATCTCCAACAGAGAACAAGCATGTAATCACAGCCTCCATACTGCAGAATCAAGATGAGATAGCAGGCATCAGAGAAAAATATAATCAGCAAACATCTAACAGGAACGTAACAGCATTCAATCTGATTTATTGAGCCCTCAATTCAGCAAAGGCTATAGAGAAAAGAGCCAGATACCATCTTTAAAGCTGGGTATAATGGAACTGAGAACTTCAAATATACCCATTCATCCTACCTGTTATTCATGCTCTCCAGTAATCTGGTCTGATCTTAACAGCATCTGCCTGTGTGGAAGGGAGAGAACGTCACCCAGCATGGTTAGTACAGGCCTAGGTGATTCATGTTAATTCATTTTAAGTTTTTAAGTTCTACTGTGAAATTCAAAAGTTACGTAGCAATTCCTGGAAGTAAGTTAGCATTTTTAATATGACTAGTGCAATTTTAAGTGGATAGACATTAAATTACTGTACATTTTTGTGACCTACAGATATATAATCTTTTATATTGGCATTATACTGTGCATTGCAATCGTTGTTAATCCAAAGCATTAAACTCATTTTCCCCCTGAACTATGATACACATATCTGCTACATGTATCTCCTGTAATACTGGTCTTTAAATGTGGCAATTAAAAATGTTATTTCTTTTAAATCAATGCAATAATTTTTTTTCATGTTCAAACATTTAAAAATTCTTTTCCCTCTGTTTTTGTTCCTCTTTCCTAAATTATGTCAAACTGGGGCTCAGTTTCTGCAGTGCAGACAGTATGGCCATGCTGTGCAATATGAACACAGAGGCTAAATGTAATTCAGAGCCAGATTTTATGACTCCCCAACTCTTATACTAGTTGAACAGGAGTGGGCCTTGTCATCTCTCAGGCCACTTCTGTCATCCAATAAGTTCATGTGTGATGCTCCACCTCAAACCCAAGCTAATAGCGTTGAAATGTAGAAAAATAGGAGCACAAATAGGTCATTTGGCCTTTGGAGCTTGCTCCACCATTTCAATATCATGTTTCTACTCTCTCCTCAATACCTTTGATGCCTTTTGTGTCTAGGATTGTATTTATCTCCCTCTCAAAGATAATCAATGACTTGGTCTCCACTGTCCTCTGTCACAGAGAATTGTACATGTTCCTTATTCTCTGAAGAAAGAAATTTCTTATCTCAATCCTAAATATCTGAGCCCTAATTGTGAGAGTGTGACCACCGACTTGAGACCCCTCCAGCCAGGGGAAATATCCCACCGGGTTTAAGCACTCAGAACCTCGTCAGAATTTTCAATGGATGTTGGTGAGGCAGCACCGGGAATATTGTGTGCAGCTCTGGTCACCATTCTGTAGGAAGGATGTGATTAAACGAGAGAGGGTGCAGTAAAGATCCACAAGGGCGTTGCTGGGACTGGAGAGCTTGAGTTATGAGAAAAGACTGGTAGGCAGGGACTGTTTCCCCTGGAGTGAAGGAGGCCGAGGGGTGATTAACATCATGTAGAATCATGAGGAGATTAGATGAATTGACACAGTCTTTTTCCCAGGATAGCAGAGACTAAAACTAGAGGTCATAGGTTTAAAGTAAGAGGGGAAAGATTTAAAGGGGTCCTGAGATTCAAGTTTTTCATACAGTAGTGGTGGGTATATGGAATAAGCTGCCAGAGGAAGTGGTAGAGATGGGTATAATAACACTTAAAAGATATTTGGACAGGCTCATGGATTGGAAGGGTTTAGAGCTATATGGGCCAAATGCAGGCAAATATCCCAAATAGCTCAAGAAGGCAGCTCGGTTGGCATGGATGAGTCAGGCCAAAGGGTCTGTTTCTGTGCTGTATAACTCCTGGATATCTCCTCTCATTTTTCTATACACTAGAGAATACAGACCTAGTTGACTCTCCTCATATAACAATTCTGCCATCCCACAAATCAACCTGGTGAACCTTTGTTGCATTCACTTTATGACAAATGTATCTTTTCTTAGGTGGTCAGACCAAAATTGCACCCAATACTCCAAGTGTGGTCTCACCAAGGCCCTACATAATTGTAACAAGGCATCTTAGCTCCTGTACTCAAAACCCCTTGCAATGAAGGCCAAGATACCATTTGTCTTCCTAACTTCACAGAGGCATCATTGTTCTCATTCACGTTTTGGGTGGTTGCTGAAGAATGCCCTTACTATGTAAGATTAAGGGTTTCCACTTTTGACTCAATGTCAGGAGTCCATTTTATGATGCATCCCTTTGTATTGCAATTAGTAAAGTATTCGAGAAGTATTGGAATTAGATCACCTTGCTGAACAATATACAATTTTGACAATATGCTTGCAACTATTGTTGGAAGCTTTTTAATGTGCCAATATTTCTGTATAGAAGGATTATAATAAAAGTTCTCTTGATACGTCAAAGGTGTGCTAATGGCAAACCTTCAGGATTATGCAAATGAGGCTGGTATTTTAAAGAGCTAATTAGGTGTTTGCTTTAAAACTGCAACTTCTGAGCTGAAAATGCTACCAACATGTTATTTCGTTAAAACTGATATGGAAAAGTGCTGGATACCATTGTTAAACTGTGAAGGATGAAGGACTTCCTTCCTGGTTTTGCTGATGTTCTCCTCATTTGTCACAGTGGCTGGACCTCCACCAGCTGATTATAATCTTTAGAGGATTTAAAACCTCAGCCACATTTTGCTGAATTCCACTGAGCAATACAAATTCAGTGAAGGGAATGATTCTTCCCCTTTCCTGGCCATGTGGTTTAAACCGCAATTCTTTCTCTCAGTAATATGTCTTTCTCTCAGTAATCTCTCTTTAATATGTCTATATTAGCTCTTCAAACCTAAAGTTTTGCCAGATACTCTGTCCCTCTTTCATGGAGAACTCATTCACTGTTTAATACTGATTAAGAAAACAGGATTACTTCCTGGGACTTAATAATGACTGCGCTTCAAAAACAAACATCATTGGCTGCAAACCTATTTGGGTCAGCATGAACAGCAGTGCCTAATTATGCGTTCCTTCATAGTATTTTAATGAGAAGAACACTTGTTTAAGATATATGTTGACTCTAGTCTATGAACAGCTAAAGCTT
>JAUZTB010000118.1:60780687-60791034 GCA_034780895.1 Rhynchobatus australiae | reverse complement strand
AGGAGGCCAGTTTGGAAGGGGGACGCAGAAGGCCAGGTTGGGAAAGAGGAAAAGGTGGTCGGGGAAGGAGGAGGAAATCAAAAGAAAGGGGGAGGGGCTGAGGGATAGAGGAGAGTGAACAGGCAAGGGCCTAAGGCAGAAGGGGGCATTAAGAAGAGGGAGGCAGTTAAAGGAGGGAGGACAGATGTAGGGAGACAGGATAGGGATCAGTGTGGAGAGGGGCAGGGGAAAAGGGTGTGGTCAAGATCATATGTGTTTGTGCTTCATCTGCAGCAGCCACTGGTCTACAAACATCTCAGCCCTCCTTGCCATTGGGCCAAGGTCTCACCCTGTCAGGTTCATATGATAGCTGCTGTGCAATGCTCAGCCCATGAGAACAGAATTCACACGCAGGCATCTTCCCACTCCCCAGAACTGGAGTGGAAGCAGGTCATCCTTGATCCAGAGGCACAGCCTGAGAAGAAGCATCCACTCTAATGCCTCAGTCTTGAGTTTCAGAAAAACAAAATTCCACATAACATTCCCACTTGTCACACCAGCTAGTTCAAATGCAGCCAAGAGATGCTCATCAAACCTTCACTAAAAAGAGATGAAAAGCATTGTTATAGATTCTGGTTGACATGCTTATTTTGTCTTAGCAACTAAACAAAAGATCTCTGTACAGAGAGAGTATATAATGAGCCACAGTTCATGTGTAAATATGTTTTCAATGTTTCCATCCCACTGCAGTACAAAAGGAAGCATCCTAATTCAGGTCAGCTCAGCACAACATCCCACTTCAATGAATAAAATCATTTTTTGTCAACGGTCTTTCCTTAAACATTTATCTCCATGGGAAGTGGGTCCTTCAGATAAATTAGTAGTTTAATGTGATGTATGTTATCCATCTTTAAACTTGATGGATGATTTTTTTCTTTTTCAAAAACATAATTTAATTTATTTGTTGTTTCAAACAATTATCCTTTTTGCAAAATTAAGTATATAATTTTGAAGAAAATTTGTGTATGTGGTTTTTGCATAGCAGGCAAGAATTTACATTTTTAACATCAATACATTCTTGGTCATAGATAATAAAATATAATACTTTTTTTCCTAAAACACCACTCTTATACATTGAGTGCAAAGGAGTTAGGCAGGTTTGGCACTGTATGGAGGTGTTCCACAATAGGTCAAATTATCAACTTACTAACATGTCCCAATCATTAATGAATACTGAATTTAATTCTGTTCAGAAAGCTACAGTAACTCAAGGTTCACCGCACCATATTAAAGGTAAAATATATTTTAGCATTACATGTTATAATTATCTTAGTTTTTAGATTCTTAGTTTATAAAATCAGATGTTAACAATAATCAATCAAGGTATTAATTATGAAATAATTTGTGTATATCCAAATGAAGGCAAGTGCAGACAAAATTACTAGTTAATGTTATGCAAATAGTATTACTTCTTAATAACAAAAATTACACAACAATCCCAGGCTGCTAGTTTGCCTTAAAACTTTCCAATTGAAAATCAGTTATTGTCAATTAGAATGTGAACAAAAATGTTTGTACAGGATGTTTTTGTACGATGATCTTTGTTAACCAATAAAGACAAAATGAACTTAATTGATGCTGGCATCTTCCTGAGCATCCTTCTCATTTCACCGTTGACCATTGGCTTCTGTCCCATTTGTGTCCTGAGTCACTGCCTTAATTTTCCCAACTGCCTGACTGCACCACACTAGTCAGGTTTGGCAATCATTCAAAATTGTCAGAAACCATAAACTTCTCCAGAGCTGTTGCTGATACTTTCTGACACATGTATACATGAAATGCACAACACTGATCTACACCTCAGTCATTATTCTAGTATCATATTGGGAAGTCTTTAAATAATTACTTCTTGCTGAAATTACTTTTGCTCTTGACAATTGGCCTAAATCTTGATAATGGGGAAGGGTCTCTAGTCCTCTTCTGGAAGTAGGTAGAATGGAATTTGAGATAGGTTTGCAGCTGTAACCACAGAATTCCACTCAAACCACCAGTCTTATTTTAGGCCCACTGAATGTTCAGCTTTCTGCTAGCAAAAAGCTGTGGAAATGAGCCACTTAATTTTATTATAAAGGTGACATCAAAGGGTGACTAATGTGGCACAGATAAAACACAAACCAGCAAACAGCTCTTAGGTAGTGATACAGTATTAGTTAATTAATGTAAACACACTAGATACATATTTTGCAAACAATATATTTTCTTTACTGGAGGGTACATGAGACAAATCACCTAGAATAGATAGTTTGAAAAATCACCAGGAAACCAGGAATTGTAGGGTGTAAAAGGCCTTAACCATTTGACATAAAGCATATGCCCTTCAACTAGGAATGGTCAGCTACATACCAGCTAAAATAGTGGCAAGGCCTGAGGAAATAACATTTATATAAATAGAGATGTTTGATAACCTTCATCAGAAGTGTGTATAAGTGGGAGACCTGGGAGAAATAGAGAGCATCTAAAATGCAAGAATTAAAAAGTAGTAATATAATCTTGTAGTTCATATATGAAATAAACCACGCATTCAGTGGGACATCCTTGTCCACGTGAGGAATGTATTGAAAACCATCTCTTCCCTTTTGAATGACCAAAGAATTTTGCATGTGCAACTTAGAATCCATTCCAAGATAGAATAGAATAAGTGGTCAGGGTGCAGTTTCCATATTCAAACAAAGGGCAGCAAATTATATAGGTCTATTAGTCTTGCTTCAAAGTCACATGAAATATCAGACACATGACCACCGGTTCAATTATAGTATTCCCTTAAACTCGGAGATCAAGAATTCCAGTCAGATCCAAGACTTATGTCTGGCTCAGTGATCTGTTCCAAAAAATAAGAAAAAAGCTCTCTGTTTATGATTTTACCTAATTCTGAATTGCTGTGATAAAATTCACTAGTTATATACCGTGTGCAATGAAAATAACACTGGTCTAAACCTAGAGTTACTTTACCAGCATGCCCAATGCATTTCAAGGATTGAAGTATATTTCTATATAAATTTTTTTGTTAATTCATGCTGTAGCTTTAAGTTTGCTTGGTTAATTTATTCATGGTCACATACACCAGTGAAAATAGTCAATATGCAATTTCATGTTCAGGGTGAGAAATGAAGGGAAGTTCTTGAGAAGCATATAATTATCTCCTCAATTATTTAACAGTGTTTAATTATAGTTCATAAATAATGTTGATTATAATATAAAGCATATCCAATAGCTCGTACCATAGTACAAATAAATAATCTCATACATTCCTTTCATCGATCATTTATTAATCATGTATCACATATCCTAGTAATATATACCCATTGATGTCTCTTTACAGTGAATTAAAGCAGGTTTACCATTGGGCATCCAAAAAGCTTAGACAGTAGTTACACTCTTTGGTGCTTTGGTGTTGTTTTCTGGGCCACAGGGAAGATATAACATTTTTATAGGACTGACAGCACCCAGACTACTTCAGATATCTTCCTGGTCCAAGCTTCTCCAAATATCTGTCCTGCTTGTATCACATTTTGGGAGGTAATGAAATGTAGTCTTTGCATCTCCTGCCATGAACTGTCCTCAAAATATACTTCACATGGATATTTTGCAAAGATTTTTCAAAGCACAAACATATCTTTCAATGCTAAGCCTCATATCACAAAATGATGTTTCACTGAGTTGTAGTATCCTGAGATTCTTGATACCACTTTGCCTGCCCCAGAAAGAATTTCACAGCATGTTGGGGCAGAATTGCAGGTGCATGTATGGCCTGGTTCTTCATGAGGAGGTGGTATTAAGCAGCGGTGATCTTGGTACAAGTCATCATCAGGACATTACAAAGATTATGGATGCTCCCACTTGCCATCATTTGTACTGAGTCCTGGATCCCACTGGTAAGTGGGAGAGTAGACCTGATAATTGAAATAGAGCCATAGAGGTATTTGAAGCTACCCTCCATCATTCTTTCCACAGTTCCGTAAGACTGAGGCCTGGAGACCTTCCTGTCACATGGCATGGATGCAGATACTCACAATTCCACTTTTTATCCCAGGCACAGCTGAATAATTGAAACAAAAGAATGTAGATGATGGAAGTCTGAAACAAAAGAGAAAATGTTGTAAACATTTAGTAGGTTAGGTAACATCCATGGGAGAGAAATGGAGTCAATGCTTCAGGTCAATGGCCCATCATCATTCTGTCCTGGAAAAGATTTAAGAGACACATATGAGGTTCTTGAGAACAGTTCCAATGAAGATTAACTGACCTGAAACATTCATTCTCTCTCTCTCATTCTCTCTCTCTCTCTCTCTCCCTCTCCCTCTCCCCCTCCCCCTCTCCCTCTCTCTCTCTTGATGCTGCCTGGTCTGCTAGGTTTTTCACATATTTTCTGCTTTTATTTCAGAGCTGAATTGTGTTGAATCCTCTGGAACTTGACACCAAAGCTCATTGAATCAACATCATAGGAATAAAAAAAGGAAATGAAGTTCAGGAAAGAAACTACAGATGAAAGCAAAAAAAAACATTAGAAATAGCTTAAAACAGAAATCCATTACAGGCTTTACGATCTGTTTCAATAAACAGCACTTCCTAGTAGTCCTGGGAACTTACTTTGTGTGGGTAATTAGATGACAAAGTCTTGTCCTAATTTAAACAGAATATTGTGTGATATCTAAATGGTGTAATACAAGTCTAATTTTAATTTATTTGAATACATAGATCCAGTGGCAAAAAACTATTGAAAATTGTCAGCATTGACTAGAAATTCATCTGGAGCAGTCATATAAATACCAGTTATATAAGAGCATATCGAAAGTGGGTATGCTGCAAAGCTTTTCCAGCACCTACAAGGCATATATTCCACTTGCTAACAACACTCAAGAATCTCATCTGTCTTCAGGACAAAGCAGCCCACATGATTCAGCGCTATAAACGCTCATTCCATCCACTACTAACACCAGTGGCTGCAATACCATTTACAAAGTGCAATGAAGTTACTCACTTCACATACCTGTGACCTCTATTTCCAGAAGTTAGTTAGAGTGCATGGGAACTACACGGACATGTGGATCATCCTTCAAGTCACACTGTCATCCTGACTTGGAAACATATCCCTGTTGCTACTTCATTGTTGGGTCTAAATTCAGAAACTACCTAGCCAATATCATTCTGCGAATACCTTCACCAGAAGGACTGCAACAATCAAGAAAGTGGCTCTCTCCTACCTTCTCAAGGGCAATGAAGGATGGCACTATACGATGATCTTGCCAGTAATACCCACACCCAAAAAAATGGGCAAAGGAAAAGATATGAAATCCTCAAGCTAATAGTAATGATTCTCATCCCATCTTTCTAACTGGCATCAGTGATTAATTTTTTGAAACCAATTAGTTACTTATTCTTCAAGACAAAAGAAACTGCAGAAGCTGGAATCTGGAACAAAAATCAGAACACTAGAAGAAGTGGAAGCAAAAGGTTTCAGGTCGAGACTCTGCTTTAGGACTGAGAGGGGAGAGGAAAGATTGCCATCATACAGCAGTAGGAGGGAGGGGTGGGACAGAGCTTGGTAGGTGATAAGTGGAACCAGATGCGGTGGAGGGAATGATGGGAAGATGGAACAAGATGGAGAAGGGGGAGATGGGAAGAGAATGGAGAAAGGTGAACAAAGGGAGAAGAAATCTAGTTGGACAAGTGAGTGTATGTGGGAGAACAACACCAGGGGTGTGGATTACCTGAAAATAGAATATTCATTGTTCATACCATTGGGTTGTAAGCTACCCAAGCAAAATATCAGATGTCGTTCTTCCAATTTGCATTTAGGGAAGGCTGAGGACAGCCATGTCAGTGTGGGAACGAGAAGGAAAGTTAAAATGACATGCAAGCAGAAGCTTGAGTGCAGGCACTCTGCAAAATATTTGCCTAGTCTATGCTTTGTTTCTCCAATGCAGAGGAGGCCACATCATGAGTACCAAATGCAGGAGACCAGACTGGAAGAGGTGCAGGTGAACTTCCGTCTCATTTGAAAGGGCTGTTTAGATCCCTGGATGGTGGTGAGAAGGTGGTGAAGGCACAGGTTCTACACTTCCTTTGTTTGCAGGGGATAGTGCCAGGGGATGGGGAGGGCTTGGTAGGAAGGGATAAACAGACCAGGGATTCATGAAGAGAGTAGTCCTTTAGTAGTTTGTATTTGCTATGTCTTTCTGAAACTTTATTCAGGAAGTTCACCACTGTGTAATTTGTTCTTACTGTCTTCATAGCTTTATTTTAATTTTGTGACACCTTTGTTGCTTTTCCATTATACATCACTATCACTGTGTTTGCAAAGGAAACTCTTTTAAAGTAATTTTTTATTGTTGCAATTGTGCACTCCCTCCTGTAGTGATGCTCTAATACCCAAACTTTTGCATTTCTTAGTTTATACAGGACAGAAATATCATTTTTTAATGCACTATATTTTTGCTTTCCAAACTGGATAACATACCATCTGACTAAAAATAATAATAAGGATAACATGTATTATTCCAGAACAGGAGCTGGGGTAGCTCCATATCTGACAATAATGTCCTCATGCTAATTCTGCATGTCATTAAAGATACACCTGAAAAAGCATGTATAATTCTACTGGAAACTGAATGAATAAGAAATTAATGAAATTAATGTCCATCAATTGTTCTTTTGTGGTCTCCTTTACAGATTGCTCGCTTTAGAAGGGATCATCGGTGTACTTTCATCTACCAATTTTTCATTTTCTTTGCCCTTTTATCTTTCCCTAATTTTCATAGAATAATTGCCAAAATTTTAAACAAAATTCAAAGGATGTTTAAAAACTAAACTTCCAAAGGCCATTTTATACAAACAATATATAACTTGTATGGGGAAACTTGATTTAAATTTCTATGTGATGTGACCTTTTTTTACACGTCAACAATCTGTATTTATGCAGAGAAAGTAATGCTGACTATAATTGAAGCGAAAAGGCTTGGTATATTTTTCAGCTTTACAAACCATGCAAAATGTTGTCAACTTTTAGATGAGGTATTTGGCAAGAGATGAATTAGTTTGGGTCCTTCTATCCAATAACTCATGGGTGAATTCTTTTCTACTGGTGAAAACAGATGTGTGTTTCCTGTTGTCTGGGTGATGAAAGCACAATCATAAGGCCAGAAAACACGTCCATTAATATTATTTGTGTAATACATTCCACTTAAACCTTGGGTGAGCCATCAGAGAAACAAAATTGACCAAGGAAATTTAACGTATCTTTGCTGGAATGTAAGTTTGTCTTTAAATTTGTAGTGCCTGATGTCTATGAACCTCTGGCACATTCCATTATACCACCTATGATAAAAGGGCAGAAAATTAGGTTGGGACTTCACTTGACATCTTGGAATACACTCAGCCAGTAATTTGATAACGAACCAAGGTGGGGAAGTGGTTAAATTGATTCCGAATACTGTGACAAAATAATGTTTCTATTACTAATCTTATGAAGTATTTTGATTCTTGAGAAGTATCATCAAATGAGATATTCATTCTGCAGCACAATTTTTACAAGTAGACCGAAAATGGCACCATTTTGAGATATAGATGTCACACTTGTCATAAAGGGTTGGCTGATTGGTTTAAGTTCCATAATATGTCTATTGCTTCTACTAGCCATTCTGATATCCACTGTTATGGTTAATGGACCAAAGTTGCAATATTTATATATTGCTTGTAACATAGTGAAATGCCCTGCAGTAAGAGTCTTAATCAAACAAAATTTGATGCTGAGCCACAAAGAGAGATGTTAAGGCTGATGATATAGGATTAAGGAGTGTCTCAAAGAAAGAAAGAGAGATGGGGAGGTTTGAAGAGGTGCAAGAGTGGAAGTTCTAGAACTTGGGGCCTTGGCAGCTGAAGGAACAGTTGTCACTGATGAAATGACTGTAACTGACAATACTTATGAGGCAAGATTTGGAGGACCGCAGATTGCTTCGAGGTCCATGGAGCTGGAGAAGATCACAGCTTCATGGAAGGATGAGACCATGGAAGGATGTAAAAACAAGGGTGAGAATTGTAAAATCTGTCTCATTTCAACCATATGTTGTTTTGCTGGCAATGGTGATTTAGATTTTCCAATAATTCAATCATATAACTTGATTGAGGAAGCAGCCGCAAAGAATGTGAAACTTCAGGGAAGTAGGAGGATGCAAAAGAATTATCTGGGCACATTTCTATAATCATTTAAATAATGGAAGTTTACCTCAAAGAGGTATGTTACAGAGAGCATTTTCATTCAGAGGGTTGCCAATGGATCTGGTAACTTTTACCTGAAAAGGTGACACAAGTTGATTCCAAAATAAATTTTAAAAGAAAATTGGCCAAGTACTTACAATGAATATGTGACAGGTTTTTGGACAAAGGCTTGGGCATGAGACAAAGTTCAAATGCTGAAAGTCCAGAGTGCCAGACAATATGGCCTCGATATTTGGTTATGTCCATGAAAGGAGCTGGGAAGGAATGGTGGAGAGGGAAGGTAGCATTCCTGGGCAGAGAATCCAGAAGTCTTATCCTCCAGTAAGTACTTGGCCAATATTATGGAAATTGTTTGCAGGACATCATTAAAACTTTTTTTCAGCAGATTTCCCAACCAACAGTCAGTCTGATTGATAGGCTGGCTGCCTGTCAGACAATCAAAGAACCAGGGAACCAATGCCAGGTAAGTGACAAGAGTGGTAAGTGCCAATCACAGGGTCCATATTGGCAGTTAGACTATTAGGCCTGGAGGAAACATTCCTGCCAATCCTGAAACCAAAAGCAGTGTTTTAAATGCATTTACTTCATTTTACTGGGCAGTTCAGAAGTGGATTAGGACCAGTTTGTGGCTTAAACATTTTACCCCACCTGTCTTTGATGCACCATTCCATTTGATATTTCTTAAAATCCAGATGTATCCGCACTGTGATAGTTTGGATTTACATTTACTTACTGTTGTGGACAACTGTTTCAAACATATTATTCCTACTTTTAAAGTAAATCCTCTAAACTGGTTTCAAGAACCATATAAAGGTAAATAAGTGGTTTAAGTTTCAATAATGAACCTACATGACCTTCTGCTCTTGTTGGAAGTTCTTTTGTAATTCATTTCTTTATTTGTCATGCTTGTCAAATTAATACCTTACCTACTGAAGTCTTTGCAAAACACAGTCCTTGATATACTCCTTTGAAATAAGCTCAAGTATGAAGCTTTGGAGCGATGGTACAACAGTCTGGAGGTCTTTATTCTCTTTAGTCTGTTCACATTCATAAATGCAGCCATAGGTCACTCACAAAGCCGCTTTCTTATAATGTATACATTTCAGTCTTATTAAATTGCTGCACTGAAACATTTCAGTCACCATAGAAGTTTGATGTTGTTGTCACAGTAAAATGTAGCCCTGGAATGGTAGTTGGGCAAGACCATGCTTTTGTGGCAGCTGCAATGATTCAAATCAAAGGAAGCATGAAATGCTTGTTTTTTTGCTGAGTTTCTCCTCTTGGATTGAACATAGTTTAAAGCAAGCTGAAACTTTGCTTTTGTTGAGCAAAAAGATTTTTTTTATTATATATCCTTTTGAGTTATGTTAGAGTTTCACAGTATTTCTTTTCTTAGTATTTTACAAAGACTAGTATTTAATCTCAGTTCTGCACAGGATTCTGCTTTAAGCTTGTTAGAACTGTTTTTAAAAAGTTAATGAAAACACTAATACAATTAATGATATGAAAAAATATTGCTAAGATATGCAACAACACTATCAACTTTATTGTTTTGAGTAAGATTCTCTGCAACTAAAGTATATATATGTATCAGAGCAACTCCTGCTTTGCAACTAGTGAAACATAAAGAGATCACAGAAACCTAATGGCACTGGAGGCCAGTTAGGCCATTGTGTCTGTGCCAGTTCAAAAAAAGCGACCCAGCCTAATGCCACCTTCAGACATTAGGTTTGTGGCTCTGCATATCACAGCTTTTCAAGTACACATCCAACAATTTTTTAAATGCATTGAGAGTTTGTACACGCTACTACCCTTTCAGGCAGTGAATTCCTGACCCATCCCACCCCACTCTCTGCATTGGATCTCTAATACCATAAATTAGTTTAGATTTACTACTGCTGGTTTTTGACTCCTCTGCTGAGGGGAAATAGGTCCTTCCTATTTACTTTTTCCAAGCCCTTCATAATTTTATATACATCAGTTGTCTCCCCTAAGATTCCTTGGTTCTAAGAAAAACAATTACAACTTATCCAGTCTTTCGTTCCTCATAATTGCCATTTTCTAACACTGACTACATTTTCATGAATCTCCTCC
>JAUZTB010000118.1:60752877-60766635 GCA_034780895.1 Rhynchobatus australiae | reverse complement strand
GGTGTTAGAATGTTTTGGAACACATAATGGTGGATAAGTCCCCAGAGATGGATGAGATCTATCCCTAGAACATTATGGGAAACAAAGGAGGAGATTGCTGGAGTCCTGACAAAAGAGTTTTGTGTCATTGTCAGCCACAGGCGAGGTACCAGAGGACTGGATGTAGCTAAAGTTATTTCTTTTTTTCAGAAGGCCAGCAGGGATAAGCCAGATAATTACAGGATTAATGTTAGTGATCAGGAAATTATTGGAGAAAATTCTAGTGGATAGGATTTGGTAAGGCAGGGGCTGGCTAGGGATAGTCAGCATGGATTTGTGGAGCTCTCAGATGTTTGTGATATTTAAAAGCTATTAAAATAGCTGGACCTTCACAGGTCCAATGACCCAGGTTCAATCCTCATCTACATTACTATGTGTTTGCAATGTTCTCCCTGTGACCATGTGGGTTTCCTCCGGGTGTTCCAGTTTCCTCCCCCATCCCTAAGACGTGCAGGTTAATTGGTCACTGTAAGTTGCCCCTGGTGTAAGTGGATGGTAGAGCCTAGAGTGGGGGAGTGCAAGGGGTTGGGCGGGGTGATGGGTAATGGGTAATGGGATTGGTGGGAGAATAAAATGGAGTCAGTATAGTATTAGTGTAAATGGATGCTTGGTAGTCAGCACAGATGATATAAATATGACTAATCTATCATTAAAATTACTTTACATGATTGAAAAAGAGAATAATTTACTTGGAACTGGGACTAACTTTCCCTATGGCACAGGTGCACAATTAACTTCTAACCACATAAACAAGCAACCATTTAAAATTACAAGATTGCCAGTAAAATTTTAGTCCACTCCAGGTTTTAAATCCAACACACAGTGGATGGCTCAAATGATATGCCAGATACAGGAAAGAGAATGTTGCCTAATAAGTTGAAGGCAAAATCAACAATGATAAGCAGGAACAAGTTAGGTGAAGTTGTCCCATGACGTTTGCTTGCAATATGTATTCCAGCTATACAAAAGGTATGACTTGAGACTTGATCTGCCAAACTAATGTATCTGAACTTCTGAGTAGTTGAAATTGAAGTCACTATCCTTTTCATCAAAATAGGAAACAAAAAATCTTTAACAATACATAAAACACATGACTAAAAGAATGCAAAGGATGTGCCACCCTCACATAAGACATTACCCACACAGGAAAAAGACAGATGATATGCCTGACCTAAAGCACCTCATGCATATCATGTGATAAACTAAAAACTTTTCAAGATACCAGTGCCCCAAATGGCATCAAAACCACAATAGCAGGTATGCAGACTTTTGTGTGAATATAACAACAATGGATATGAAGTGTTTTTAACTGCCCTACAATGCCCCACTGCTTAAAGATTGAGCCAAGTGGGAAAATGGAAGATAATTAAGTTCTAGCATCTGAGAGTAAAGAGTAATTTTTGAAAACAAATCGTGAACATGAAATTGAAGTTTTGCCTTAATCAGATAGCATCTTAAAAATTAAAAGCAAAAAGAATAAGAAAACGCAGTATGTAATCACAGGATATGATAAAATAAAGGTAAATTTACTGCTCTCGTATCTAAAGGCATGAATCATTGATCTGAAGACACAATATTATCCCGTGGCAGCAATTAAGTAAATCTGGAATAAAAGCCTGCATCAGATTTGAAGATGATTAAACTGCAAGATTATTATCATGACACATTTGGTTCACTAATGTCCTTCACGGAAGAAAATCTGCCCTTCCCTCTTGTTCTCGTCAATATGTGACCACAGAACTTGCCCTCAAGAATGTCATTTCAGGGCAATTTGGATGGCAGTAAATGCCATATTGCAATAGTCACAAAAGAAATATGTAATCATACGTGATATAGGTAATGGAAACCATGAAACTAACAGATCATAAAAGCCTTTTTGGCTCACTAAAATCCTTCATAGAAGGAAATCCGTCATTCTTACCCATCCACCAATATGATTGACTCTTAGCTATCCTCAGAAATGGCCTTGGTGGATTTCAGGAATGCCCGCCTTGTACTGATATTCACATTCCATGAATGAATAAATAATAATACGTTTGAGATGCTACATTGTTGACGTAGGATCACAAAGCATTAAAACACTCCACTCATAGTTTGTGCCAACTCTGAAGAATATATTCTATTTGCCCTAATCACTTCTCCTTTCCCCAATGCCCAACAGATGTTTTCTTTTTAGTTTGTATTTAAAACTCATTATTTTATCAGTTTCTACCAATAATTTATGCGAAGTATTTTTTCTCTCACCATTGGTTCTTCAGCCCATTATTTTAAATCAGTATTCCTCAGTTACCAATCGTTCTGCCACTGGACAAAGTTTATCCTCATTTATTCCAGTCTTATTTGTTTTAAGGAGTACAACCAAATCAAAGTCTGCAGAGTGAAGAAAAATGAACCATCTCACAGCTTTCAGTGGAGGAAAACAAGTCAGCAAGAGATCAAAATAGATCTCACCCTCCCACGCTCAACCTAGGTCATCAGAACAGGTGAACAGTCTGACATCATAGTTTCAAGTCCATGAAACACAAAGCTTCACAAGAACACTGTAGAAACAATTTTGAAAGCATACAAGTTTATTCACATATCTGATGCTACGGCAAAGCACAAATTAGAGTCATAGAGCAATACAGCACAAATACAGGCCCTTGGGGTCCAACCAGTCCATACTGATCACAGTGCCCACCCAGCTAGTCCACGTCTACCCATCCATGTATCTGTCCAAGTACTTCTTCAATGATATTATTGTAACCGCTTCAACCACTTCCCCTGGCAGCTCATTTCGTATACTCACCAACCTCTGCATGAAAAAGTTGCCCCACAGGTCCATTTTCAATCTTTCCCTTCTCACCCTAAACCTATGCTCCCTAGTTTTTGACTCCCCTATCCTGGGGAAAAGACTTATCATCCACCTTATCTATGCCCCTCATAATTTTAAACACTTCTATAAATTCGCCCCTCATTCTCCTGTGTTCCAAGGAATAAAGACCTTGCGTGGCCAACCTCTCCCTATAACTCAGGCCCTCTAGTCCTGGCAACATCCTTGTAAATCTTTTCTGCACTCTTTCCAGTTTAACCACATCTTCCCTAAAACAGGGTGACCAAAACTGGACACGGTACTCCAAGTGCGGCCTCAACAACAACTTAAACAACTGCAGCTGAAACTGCATCTGCAATGTCCAAGCTCCTGTACTCAATGCCCTGACTGATGAAGACAGGGCATTGAATAAAGGATAGAGTGAAAATGCTTTTTTCACCAACCTATCTACCTGTGATGCTGCTTTCAACAAACTATGCACTTGTACTCCTAGGTCCCTTTGTTCCATTAAACTCCCTAGTGCCCTACCATTCATTGTATAAGTCCTACACTGGTTTGACTTCCCAAAATGCATCTTGGAAATAGTGTCCATTAACAGCTAACAATGTAATTTTTTGACAAATAATTTCCACACCATCTTTGTTGCAGGGAAAGACTTTTTCTTAAAAATATGGCCCTACAAATAATAAGGTTGGGCTTAAAGTACAAGTTTAAAACAAGGGTAAAACTCTTCACTGAGTTGAGCCTCGGCTCAAATATCTTGTGCTACTTCATAAATAACCTTCTTGCCATGTTCAAATCGTTTCATTTATCCATCAGAAAATGAAGTAGTCCTGTCCAGTATGCAGCAAGACCTTGACAACTTTCAGGCATTGACTGCTAAGTGGTAAGCGACATTCACAGAAATGCCGGGCAATGGTGATCTCGAACAAGAGAGAATCAAACCATCTACCCTCGATATTCAATGGCATTATCATGAATGGGTCTCCCACCATCAGCATCCTAGGGGTCATCATAGCCAGTCACTTTATTAGACCAACCACAATAGTACCATGACCACAAGAACATGTCAGAAGTTGGACATCCTGCAGCAAGTAACTCCCCAAAATCTTACCACCACCCATAATGTTTGGAATGTTATGAAATATTCTTCATTTGCCTGTACAAATTCACCTCCAAGAACACTCAAGAAACTTAACACCATCCATAACAGTGCAGCCTAAACTTTCACTTGTTCCACCAACAGTGCTTCCTAGCTGCAGTATGGACCATCTACAAAATGCACCATAGCAACTCAATCAATACTCGAACAGTATCTCCCAAACTTGCAACCTCTAATACCAGGAAGATCAAGGAGGACCAATACATGGGAATATCATCACCTGAACATTGTCCTTCAAGCTGTTCCCTGTCCTGATTCGAATCAATTGCTTCTCCTTCATTGTTGCTGTGTCTCCCTACCCATTAACATTGTGGGAATACCTGAACTAAAAGGACTTCTTGTTATTCCTTTTCAGAATCTGGGCATTGCTGGCTCCATCCCTGATTTCTTTGAGAAAGTGGAGGTGACTTGCCTTTATGAACCATTGCAGTCTTTCTGGTGAAGATATTCCAGTGTCTTTGGGTGGTGAATTCCAGGATAAAGATGCAGCAATGATGAAGGACATGCAATATATTTTCAAGACAGGATGTTGTGTGAATTGAAGAGGAATCTACAGGTAGTTGGGTTCCCAGACATCTGTTTCTCTTGGAGACACAAGAGACTGCAGATGCTGGAATCTGGAGCCACAATCTGCTGGGGAAACTCAGCAGTCATGCAGCATCTGTGGGAGGAAAGGAATTGTCAATGTTAAGAAATATTCTCCACTTGCTGGCAAACATCCACAATTCCTTTCCTGCCACAGATCCTGCATGACCCACTGAGTTCCTCCAGTAGATTGTTTGTTGCCATCTTTGTTAGTAGACTCTTGTCTTTGATAGTAGAGGTCGCAGGCTTGGCTGATGCTGTCAGAGTAGCACCTGTGTGCCATTGGTGGATGTAATAAATGTTTAGGGAGGTTGATGGGGTAGCAAACAAGTGGGCTTCTTCGTCCGGGATGGCGTTGATTTTCTTGAGACTTGTTGCACTGCACTGCATTCCAGGCAAATGAAGAATATTCTATAATATTCCTTACCTGTGCATTTTAAATGTTTTTGAGGTGTTAGGGTGTCAATGAAACTCTTGCTGTGATGGTTAAAGACAGAAAATACTGGTAATACTCAGCAGGTCAGGCTGCATCTGTGGGATGAGAAACAAAGTCAACATTGGGTCTTCTGGCCTGAAACATTGACTCTTTTTATCTTCCCACAGATATGGCCTAACTGCAGAGTATTTCCAGCATTTTCTGTTTTTATTTTAGATTTTGAGCATCTTAAGATTTTCAATTTTTACTAATTTGCTACTGGATATCCAGCCTCTAAATTGCTCTTGTAACCATGGCATTTATGTAGCTGCTCCAGTTGACGGTGTCCTCAAGGTGTTGATGGGGGACCCTGCAAATGGTAATGTCATTGAATGTCACGCGTGGGAGGTTAGATACTTTTCTGTTGGAGTGCTCATGGCCTGATATTTCTGTGGCATAAATATTACTTGCCACTCATCAGCTCAGGCCTGAATGTTGTCGAGGTCCTGCTGCATGCAGGTATGGGCTGCTTCATTTGCTGAGGAGTTACAAATGGAATTGAACATTGAGCAGCTGCAGAATTTCTTGTGTCTCCATCAGCAAAAATCTCCACTTTTGACCTTATGATTGACAACCACAATCACCTTTCTTTGTGCAAGATATGACTGCAACCATTGGAGCGTTTTCCCTTTGATGGGCATTGATTTCAAGGTGCCTTAAATTCAGTTGTTCAAGAAACTGTCTTTCTCAATAACATTTAGAAATAGTCAGTAAATGTTGCCACATCCCCACAAGTTAACACAAAAAATCTGAAATCAAATCCAGCAAGAATATTGGGACTGGTTAATCACCTGATGAAATACAGCGAGTGGGCCTGACAGAACTACCCAAGAAACAGAGGAGACCCAAACTGAGAGAAAAGGAAATTAAGGGACAGGCCTGGCCCCTCAACTAGAGCCTGCCATTTGTTTGGTCCCCAGATTTTCAAATTAGTGGAAACATACTGGCCTTCAGAATGGCAAGTATGTAGGTCTCAAAGCAGCCTAAAATCACCATAAATTCAAAAATATTTTAAATATAAAAATTAGAATAGCTGGCCTGTTCAGAAAACCTAGAGAATAATTGGAGATGTGGGATTTTAGGCAACCATCCCTCTTTTCCAAAAACCACCAATGATGGAACAAATCCAGAATTTCCTACTGCATAAAGCAGTTAGTTGCCAATCACGTCAAATCAAGTACATTTAACCAGCTGCCGCTTTTGAATGAGGTATTTTCCCATTGACCTTGAAACTGTAAACCTAATGGCAGCTGACAATATATCAAGTTAAAATTTTAAACTTTTCAGAAGGCTAGAAATGTAGATTGTCAGTGTGAAGTATATATGGACATTTTATAATGGAATGCACCCTTACCATATTCATGCTACAGCATTCCTAGCTTCCTACTGCCCACCAAAGAATTCATATATGCAGTGTATATTTTGTGATGGCAAATGTCTGGTAGGGATTTTTTAGGGTCAGAAAGGTTGCAGGATAAAGAATTACAATAAAAATCAAAAAATCACTGCCAGACTCAGTAATCCAATATCTGAATCAATTCACCCACTCCCCATCCCTTCACTGTATATTTGAGAGAGAGAATTTATTTTTGATGCACCAGTCACATATGGAGATACATAAGACACCAGCAGTCCAGCGAATTCATTGAAATGAAGTTTCCACTTGGGGCATAATGTATTGTCCCCAGTTTTTTTTAAACTTACATAATACAAACAGGAGTGTGCTAAAGCAATGGGAGTTGTTCAGCATATTTTCATGGTACCAGAGTTCAAATGTTAACTTGTGCTATCGTGAAAAAAACTATGTGGAGGTTGGAGTCTTCAAAATGTACTAAAGGGTTTAATATAAAACTGGTGGTAGACTGCTTCCACTAATAAGGAAACACTGGGTGTTACAAAACACTTGAGATAATGGTTAGAATTAAGAATTATCTGGCAAAGTGAAGTAGAAAATAGCAGTTGTTTTAAATGGAAATTAAAAATCAAAAACTGCAGATGCTGGAAATCGAAAATAAAAAGGAAACTACTGGAAACACTCAGCAGGTTAGACAGCATCTGTGGTAAGAGAAACAGTTCAAATCAGAATAAGGTTGAGTGGCCTGACTCTATGCAATTACATATGAGCAAGATAAGCCAGAAGTATCTTTGTGGAGTGGAAATGAAATTGCATTTTATGAAAACCCAACTGTTTCTGTGCAGTTGTCCTAAGTTTCAGGTGAATAGTCATTGACCTGAAACATTGACTGTTTCTCTCTCCACAGATCCCGCTTGACCTGCTGAACATTTCCAACATTTTCTGGGTTTACTTTAGCTTTCTCATTAGCCTTCTCATTAGCCTGTACTTGGAGATTGTTAAACGAAAATAATGGATCTCCACGAATCAAGTTATTGCCTGACTAAACATGCACAACGGAATAGACGGGAAGATACAGGGAAAGTTCCCGGTGCTAAATGTTGCATTACAATGTTTGGACTCTGTTGGGTGTCTGAACATCTGGTACTTGGGTGATTCTGGTTAAACTTTCCGACGGACCAGGGACCATCCTGCCCGTTCTCCCCTCATATTTATACTCCGACCGCAGAAACTCTTCGCCCTCGGCCGCTGTGTTGTGGCTCAAATAGAACGTCTCAGTTTGAGCCGCAGAGTCTCGGCCCGAAACGTCAACGTTTCATTTCCCTCCACTGATACCGCCTGACCTGCTGAGTTCCTCCAGCATTGTGCGTGCGTGTGTGTGTCAGTCACTGCAGTTTGCGCCGCGCCCGTTGGACCAGCCGCCCCGCTGCAACAACTGGGCAGAGCCGGACGGCCCCGTCTCCCACACGGACCACTTTCACAGCCGCCATACTCGGATCACAACGAGTCTACTCCCAGCCGCCGGGCCAACCAATGAGCGCCGCGCCCGAGATCACGTGGTACACGCGGCTCGTTCAATCGCATGGACCTGGGGACGGCAGGAGCGTTTCCGGGTCAGAGCCGGGGCCGTGTCTGGGTGACAACAAGCGGGCCTTAGGCCGTTTCTGGGGGTGAAGGTGTGGCGGGAGATGCGGGCGGTGAGTAACCCGTGTGGCGGCGTTCTTCTTGTTCCCGGCACTGCTGGGAGCTGCGTGGTCCACAGGGCTGTGAACTCTGACTTGTTGGGGTTCAGGGCAGTCTGATCACTGAACAAATTGGGTCTTCACTCTGTGCCCCTGCATCACCGCTCCTGTTGGGGAATCTGCAGACAGCTCCCACCAATGTTTTCAGTACATCTTGTTCCTAAGTTCACCTCAAACTAGTTCTACTTACTGATTTATTTTTGAGCTAAGATCCTCTACAATTGTTTTCGTACCATTCTTTGTAGTGACGAGAAACTCTCTTTTTCTAATTTGCTTAAAAATTAAATATTATGGTTTATTTAATTCTTAACATTGATCACTTTGCAACCGCATAATGGATGTTTAGTCCTATCCATTTATTTCTGTTATTAATTCACACATCCTGTTTCAAATGCTGTGTGTAATCAAATGCAAAGGTGTTCGGTTTTGTCTTTGGACCACTTTTCCCTACTCTGATTCTAATTGGAGATGTACACTTGTTTGCATGGTTATCAGTACCCACTTTGCTACTTTTTTTTAAATCTTGTCTAAATTTTCCCTTGCCAGAATACTTCCCCCATACCTCCATGACTTAGAGCCATAGAGCAATACAGCACAGATACAGGCCCTTCAGCCCAATGAGTCTATGCTGACCACAATGTCCACCCAGCTAGTCCCAACTTCCTGCATTCTGCCCATATCCCTCTAAGACACACCCCTCCATGTATCTATCCAAGTGCTTCATAAATGATACTATAGTAACTGCCTCAATCACTTCCTCTGGCGGCTCATTCCATAGACGCACCATCCTCTACATGAAAAAGTTGCCCTTCAGGTCCCTTTCAAATCTTTCTCCTCTCACCCTAAATCCATGGCCCCCCTCTACTTTGGACTCCCCTAACCTGGGGAAAAGACTGTTACCGTCCACCTTATCTATGCCTCTCATAATTTTAAACATTTCTGTAAGGTTGTCCCTCATTCTCCAACGTTCCAAGGAATAAAGTCCTAGTCTGGCCATCCTTTCCCTATAACTCAGACCCTCCAGTCATGCCAACATCCTTGTAAATCTTTTCTGCACTCTTTCCAGTTTAACCACGTCTTTTCTATAACAGGGTGACTAAAACTCTGCAGCCTCGCCAACAACTTATACAACTGCAACGTAATGCCCCAACTCCTATATTCAGTGCCCTGTCTGATGAAGCCCAGTGTGCTAAGTGGCTTTTTCACCACCCTATCTACCTGTGACGCTGCTTTCAATGAACTATGGACTTGTACTCCTAGGTCCCTCTGTTCCACTACACACCTTGGTGTCCTACCATTCATAGTATAAGTCCTACACTGGTTTGACTTCCCAAGATGCATCACCTCACACTTGTCTGTATTGAAATCCATTTGCCACTCCTTGGCCCACTTCCCTGACTGATCAAGATCATCCTGCAATCTATGATAACCTTCTTTACTGTCAACAGTACCTCCTAATTTCATGTCATTTGCAAACTCACTGATTAAGCCTTTTGCATTCACATCATTTATATAAATAACAAGTGTCCTACCACTGAGCCCTGCGGCACATCACTCGTCACCAGTTTCCATTCTGAGAAACAACCTTCAACTACCACCCTCTGTTTCCTACCTCTGAGCCAATTTTGAATCTACCTAATGAGCTCTTCCAAGATTCCATGAGATGTAACCTTCCAGACCAGCCTACCATGCGGGACCTTTTCGAAGGCCTTGCTAAAGTCCAAATAGACAACATCCACTGCCTTACCCTCATTAACCTTTTTGATTACCTCTTCAAAAAAAACTCAAAGTTTCGTCAAACACAACTTTCCAAGCACAAAGCTATGCTGAGCCCTCCTAACCAGACTCTGCCTATCCAAATGCTGGTAGATCCTGTCTCTCAGAATTCCCTATAGTAACTTCCCCACCATTTAGACCAGCCTGTAGTTCTCTGGCTTGTTGTTGCTAGCCACCTTAAACAACAGAAGAACATTAACCTGCTTTCAGTCTTTGGGAACTTCACCAGAGGCTAATGATGAAGCAAATATCTCCGCAAGGTCCTCCTTAATTTCTTCCCCAGCCTCCAAAAAGTCAGAGGATGCACTTGGTCAGGCCCTGGCGATTTATCCACCTTAATGCGCTATAAGGCTGCAAGTACCTCCTCCCTGGTGATATGAATTTCCTCCAAAACTTCTCCACTAGTTTCCCCTCATCTCTTGAGCAACCATGATTTTCTCCTCAGTAAACACAAGAGAAACATTTGTTAAAAATCTCACCCACCTCCAGTGGCTCAAGACATAGGTGGCCCTGCTGATCTCTAAGAGGACCTACTCTGTCCCTGGCCACCCTTTTACTCTTTTAGATAGCTATAGAACCTCTTGGGATTTTCCTTAACCTTTCCTGCCAGATCCGTCTCATTCCCTCTCTTTGCTCTCCTGATTTCCCTCCTAAGAGTATTCTTAATATTTTTATAGTTATTAAAGGCTTTACTCATCCCTGACCTCCTAAACCCAATGTTTCCTTTTTCTGGACCAGAGCCTAATATCCCTCATCAGCCAAGATTCCCTAAACTACCCAGGTTTACCCTTCACCCTAACAGGGATATGCTGCTCCTGGACTTTTGATATCACACTCTTAAAAGCCTCCCACTTGCTGTTTGTTCCTTTCCCTTCAAAGAGGCTCACCCAACTGACCTCTGCTGGATCCTGCCTAATTCCCCCAAAATTAGCCCTGCTCCCATTTAGGACCCTAACCTGTGGACTGTCCTATCCTTTTCCATTGCTATCTTAAAACTAATAGAATTATTGTCACTAGAGCCAAAGTGCTCCCTGACTGCCACTTCCGTTACTTGCTCTGCCTCATTCCCTAAGAAGAGATGTGGTATTACATCCCCTCAAGTAGGGGCCTCTACCTATTGACTTCCTGGACAAATTCCACCCAATCCAGGCCCTTAACACTCCGGGTAGTCCAGTCAGTACTGGGGAAATTAAATTGTCCCACTAATACAACCCTATTTTTCTTACAACTATGATCAATTTCTCTACACACCTGCTCCTCAGGTTCCCACTGACTATTGGTGGGTCTATAATATAGTCCCACTAGAGTGACCCTCCCCTTCTTGTTTTTAAGTATGGCCTGATTGGACAATCCCTCAAGAATGCCTTCTCTAAGTACTGCTCTTATGTTGTCCTTTATCAAAAAGGCAACACCATCTTCTCGCTTACCTGTACCCCTGTCGTGCCTGTAGCATTTGTATCCTGGAACACTGAGTTTCCAGTCCCGCTCTTCCCTCAGCTATGTTTCTGTTATGGCTAAAACATCCCAGTCCTCAGAGCCAATACATGTTCTGAGTTTGTCTGCCTTGCCTGTTAGACCTCATGCACTGAGAGAAATGCAGTTTAACCGGGTATTCCTTTCCTTGCCTTTACCGTGCCCCTGGCTATCCTGATTACTAAACTTGCTCTCGCTGGCTACTGCTTTATCCCATGACTTGTTCCTGCTCAGAGTCCAACTCCCTGCCAATCTAGTTTAAACCCTCCCATGTAGCATTAGCAAATTTCCCTGCAAGGATATTGGTCCCTCTCGTACAGTTCACCTCCACCAAAGAAGAGGTCCCAATGGTCCAAGATCCTGAATCTCTGCCCTCTGAACCAGCTCCTCAGCCATGAATTCATCTAGCTTATCCTTCTATTTCTGACCTCATTAGCATGTAGCACAGGGATTAATCCAGAGATCACTACCCTTGAGGTCCTGCTTCTGAACTTAGCTTCCTGCACCTGTTCTGCAGGACCTCATCCCTTGTTCTATCTATGTCATTTGTACCAACATGTAGAACAACTTCTGACTGTTTGTCCTCCCCCCTGAGTGTTTTCTGCTGCCCCTCAGAGACATCCTTGACCCCGGCACACAGGAGGCAACAACTTGCAGTGAGAAAAGCAAATATCTAAATAATCCCTAACAAGGGGTTAAAAACAGCAGAACAGACTTGCAACATTTTAATAACGTATAGAAAATGATTTGGGCTGATAAGCAGTGAATGCTTTTTAAGGTCGGCAAATAATAGTAATAAAAAGATTTGCATTTATGCAACATTTTTCATGTTCTTGGTACAATCCGAAGCAATTAATACCTATGAAGTACTTTTTAAAGCATAAACGTTGTGGCCATGAATGAACAATAAGACTGCAGATACTGAAATCAGAAAATGCTGGAAACATTCAGCAGATGAGGCTAGATCAGTGGAAAGAGAAACATGGTTAATGTTTCAGGTTGAAGAAGACTCTTCACTTGCCCAGCTACATTAGATCCATCTTTCATTTTCTAGTGTGGCAGTATTGGAAATGCAACAAACAGCAAGGTTCCTCAAAGGGCAATATGATAACTAGATACTGTTTTTAGCTGTTGGATGAACGGTAAACATTGGCTACTCTGCTCTTTTTCAAGTGAGTGCCTTCTGATCTTTTAGGGCCTCCTGAGGGAGCAGTCATGCCCTTTGTTTAATGTCTCCTCCAAAAGGACAGTAGATGTTGATAACATCAAAGTCAATTGTATTTGAAAAGTAAAGCAAAAAACTGAGGAGTTTTTTGAAATAAATTTGAAAGAAAAATAGTGCTGGAAATGCTCAGCAGGTTAGGCAGCATCTCTGGGGGGAGAGAGAGAGAGGGGTCAGTGGTCTTTGGCCTTTCACCTTTATCTATCACAAACATTCCCTTTCTCTTTCCACCTATTTCTGCAGCTTTAAGGCATGTCTGATTTCCAATTGTTTCTAGTTCTGATGAAAGGTCATTTAAACATTAATTGTTTCTCTTTCCACCATTGCTGCCTGACCTTTTGAGTGCTTCCACCATTTTCTGTTTTTATGATAATTTATAATTGCTGAAAACATCTGGACATGGTAAAAAAAAAGAGCAAAGGGGATTTTAAATTGCATGGCCAAATAATTACAGATGATTAAAATTTGTTTAGTAATTTATTTTTTCAGAAGCTGTGGAAAATCATGCATTGAAAGGTTATCTCACAAATGGAGCCAAGTGCCTCAGACTTGGAGATGAACATCAATGCCAGAACAAGTAAGTATGGAAACTCATAGGCAGTTGAATAATCTTGCTTGCAGTCTGAATTTCACTGGTGTTAACAGCCATTACCAAATGGTGAATATTTTTATTTTATTTGCTCTCTTACTGAATTCCTTTGTTTACAGAAAACTGGTTTGTTGGAGATTCTGTTCTTGCACCCGTTTCTGGAGATGGGAAGCTGTCAGAAGCCACAATAAAGTCTATTTCTACAGACAAAAATGGAGAAACCGCAGCTCTTTTAAGATTTTCCAGTTTCAACGAAGAAATTGTACCGATAGCCAGACTACAAAAGAAAACTAAAAGTGGACGTTGGAAGGGTTTTATATTTGATGATGAAGATTTGGAGAAGCCCTTCTTCAATGACAAAAAGACATTGGGGCCCAAGATCTCTTTGAAATTGTGTGAGGGAGGTATATATGTTCCACATACAATTAACAGATACCTGCGAGACTACCAAAGAGATGGAGTACAGTTCATCTGCAAACATTACTTTCTTGGCAATGGATGTATCCTTGGTGATGACATGGGACTTGGA
>JAUZTB010000118.1:60656224-60668624 GCA_034780895.1 Rhynchobatus australiae | reverse complement strand
GTGTATGCCAAATGGGTTTCTGACCAATCCCATAGGAGTCCTGGATAGTTGGTAGGTTTACAATTACCTCCTGACAATTTTTGCATTTGACACATAATCACTAGAAATGTTGAAATCCACTAATTAGCTAATAGTGGATTTGTGAATTATATAGTTGATCTCTATGTGAATAATAGTGGATCAGTAGATTAATACTGAATAGCTGAGTATACTTATCCATCTAACCGGGAGTTTAAAATGAAGTGACCTTAATTCACACCATTTGTGGTGACAGTAAGTGAGGGATGGGAGAGTTTGTGCCAGTCATTGTTGTGTTACTGACCCCTAGCCCCTCTGACCTTCACTCTTGACTTCCTTGATGCATGTGATAAAGCTAAGTATTAAATGTTAGGTAGAAATTTTGATTGACACAGTTTGTGGCAAAATGAGTAAAAAGTAGTGTATCACTTAGAGCATTGTGTGAGGCTATTGATGCAGATGTTGGAAGGGATGATTTGATTATGTATTACTGACCTGGGCCACACATATGAAGTCAATAAAAAATTGGCAGTGTTACAGCCAGGACTTTGGGGCTTTGCTCCTAGCTTTGACATCAATAGTAACCTCCTACTGTTGGTTGACCTCTGAGGTGTGGGATTTCTTGGGTCCCTATGGGTGGAGAACCTCTCTCTTTCTTTCCACTTTGTCAATCAAGGCATCAGGGCCAGTGTCTAACTTGGATTGCCTGCTCTCACCTCTGTGCAGCCATGACTTTCTCCAAGTTTTTAGGCTGGGTGGCTTCTGGACTGCCTTAGATTGGCCCTCAGACAAGAATCAAATATCTCTGCATCAACAGCAGATCAAGCAGGGAGGCCTGTACATAGACAGGCGTTTGGATATAGAATGAGGTATATGGGGGATGAGCACCCAATGCACGTGATCCACGTCTGAAAGAACATTCTGAACAAGACTGATTGCACGGTAACTTTACTTCACAGACAAAAAAAAAGCATTTAAAGATTAAAAGTTGGGCTGGTATTCAGTTCAGACTGTGAAGGCTTGAATAATTCTCTTGCCTGTTGACAGGTTTCAACATGATAATTTGCTGAACAAGTGAATCCCTAAAACATTGAAGCAATCGGCTTTGTTATATTAACATGTTTTAGCATGACATGCCTCTCTTATTGAGTTTAAGACATAAAAGAACAAATGTGATTTCTGTGCACTGGTCTGTACAGCTTTTTTAAACAAAAAAAGTGTTCTTTGTGGTGGGTCTGGATCTCACTGAAAATTGTGCAATGTTATTCCATACATCGGGCAATAATGTAGGCAGCTGATTTTGGCTTTTTGATAAGAATTGTTCAGGCTCCAGTGCCAGAAAAAACAGTGGACTGCAAATCTGGTACTTGGTTGTTTGTGCTGGGCTGCTGCGCTTCAAAGCGGGAATAACAAAACTGGCATCGCTGCTTATCTTCATCCAATTAAGAAAATGCCAAAGTTAATTAAATTGGTTCAGGAGTTTTAAGTGACATAAGTTATGATAGGGTAAATTGTGGTGAGTTTTTAAAGTAGAGGACAGCATATAGAGCGGTAAGTCATTAAGTTTGCTTGGGTTTGAAGTTTTAGTGCATTTCATTGGATGCTTCCACAGAAGGTGACAATTGAGTGGTGAATGTTGTTTAGTGCTAGCAACCTGTCGATGCTCTACAGAAGCATTTAAGTTCTTTAAGCATTTAGCATTGCTGAATTTGCACATTCATAACCTGAAGCCTCAAAAGGAAAACAAATTACCGCACTACTTTACAATGTGACCTAATAACGTTGAGAAATAGCAAAGGGATTCACCAGATCAGCCTTCACAAAGAATTCTTGTTTTTGGGTGCTATCTCCAACAAGACAAGTGGTGATTTTTTTTTTCTCTCATGTATTTCCTTTTCATACAATTAAACATGACATTTTGTTTATTTCCAGCTAGTTTTTTTAACATTTTTATTTGGGAGCCATTATATGCACAGCATTATTCTGCTTGAGGTTGCTCGTGTTACCCACAGCACAAAAGAATAACTTCTTCCAAGACTTTTCCAGTGTATTTTTTTTGTCTAGTTGCAGTGGAGTGGGGATGCCTTGTAAAGAAACCCTGCTCAAATTGAAGGTAAATGATCAAATTCATTAAAATCAATTTTCTGATCGTTATTAACAACTTGTTTGTAGTGACAAGCTGAGTGCAAATGACTGCCGATTTTCCCATTTTCACCGCAGTAAACACATTTCAAAACGTATTGATTGTAAAATTTTTATGGTGATGATAGGTACAAGTCTATGTGAGCCCCAGCATTGTCTTCCACTTGTATTTCCCTGATTCTGCAAGATCAGTTTTCACCATTAAGTCTTAGTCAAGAGGCTCACCACTGCTTGCCTCATGCTCTGGTGACCTGAAATTTATTGATTGAGCTGGGGTTGTCTATGATGCAAAGTCATCTGGCCTTCAGCCTGAACAAACTATTGTGGGAGTAAACTGCTAATCAAAAAGACTAGTTTCAAATGATTTTACATGCTTAGTTTAAGGACAGAAAATTTTTAAAGAAGTTATTCTACAATTTTTCCAACCATCAAAACTGTGACAATAATAATACATTATATTGCCTTGCCCACATTTCCTGGTCAGCAATGGGAGGAAAATAATGCACATTTTTTCACAATTTTCTCACTCTCTTGAACTTCACTCATTAATCTATTAACCAGATGGTTCTGTAAACAATGGAATCACTTCAGCAAACCTGGCCTCACCGTATCAAGATATTTCCTTTGTCCTAGCCATACCTCCCTCAACCCCTCTGCAATTTAATCCTAACTTGTTTGTTGCTTTCCCAGTGCAAATGAAGGGTCTTTGTTCTGTAAAATTAACTCTGTTTCTCTTTCAACAGATCCTGCCTTACCTGCTGTATGTTTCTAGCATTTTCTGTTTTCAGTTCAGATTTTCCAACGTATACAGTTTTTTCTTGATTTTCAAGAAAAATGGGGCTTCAGTTTAACATTGTTTTAAAAAGATGGCACCCCAGACACTCCCTGAGTGCTGCACTGAAGTACTAGCCAAGTTTACATGATCACACTTGCCAAGCTTTTGTGGTAATGTTTAATCCAATGACCTTCTGACTTGGGCAAGGTTATTGTCAATGACTGAGGCAATTGTTTTTCAATAATGCATGCTTCAAATATAATGAGAGCATCAATGCGATGGGAAATCTAAATGGAAAATTCTTAAATTTTATTCAAATATGCAAAGCAAATTTAGTTTTGTTTGTTACCTGCTCTTTTACCTCAGTGTAGAAAGGCTGCAGGTAGAAGAACAAACTCTGGGATTTGAGCATTTATTCAGGGTTGGCCATCCCCACACCTATGCAATCTAACTGGGATCTGCCGGTTCCCAGAAAGTGCTGATCCTCTGAAACCTCACGATGTTCCTGCTCGGGTAAAAGATAACAATTTATGGGACTATTCAAAGAATAGCAGGAAATTCTACTATCAACATTCTTCCCTCAACCAACATGGCCAAAAATAAAGTAACTGGTCATGCATTTCATTGTTGTTTCCCTGTGCATAAAATAGATGCTGCATTTTCCACAGAAACAGGGACTGCACTTCAAAACTTATTTACGTATAAATGTCATTTGGTTTATAATGTCCTGTGCATATAATGAACCCTTCATAGTTGCAAGTTTTCTCATCCATCTTGAAACTTATAAAATGAATCAAAAATGGTTTAAAAGATTTTTATTCATTTTTAACAAAATGCCGAGAATATAAGTTTGTAAATTACAAAAAATAGAATGAATATTTCATTATATATCAGTATAATTCCTTCTGTTTGTTAAGATAAACGATATCCCTTCATGAAATACAGTCAGACTCAATTTTAATACTTTGTATCTGCCTAGTTTAGTTACTGTGCCAAAAATATTTTAGAATGATTTATTGTACTAATATGGAAGGAAATTATTGAAAAATCTGTAATTTTTAATGCATACCTAAGGGAATCAATCTTAATACATTATCTATTTGACTGAAAAAAAGAAGGGCTAATTCTTTTCCTCAGATTTTGTCATAGTTGTAAATATTTCCTTGCTGCCTCTTAGGTGTCCCTATGGTATGAATGATTCCACAACCGGCCTACTCCCAGGATGCCACCAGCACCATTCCTGAAATGGCACGTGTGAGGTGAAAATGCAGGCTTTTAACTTTACTTCTCTGACTGTGAGGGTGGGCTTCACCTCTGAGTGGGCAGTCACCTGCCCATTTCTACATCATAGCTGCTGAGACCAGCTTGTGTAATGGTACATCAGCCAGTTTCAGGCTTCTATCTATAAGTAGTAACCATGATAAAGTCACTTGATCTTCCCTTGGTAAGATGGTCATTTTTGTCCTTCCCTATTCTGTAAGCTTGAGGTGGGAGAGTTGGAAACGCTGACAAGCTTTAGTAAGTGTCAAGCTATTCTGTATTTTTATAAATTCATTTTCTGTACAAGGACTTAATAATTTATAACTTCTTACTCTTAAATTACTTTGGTCAATTTGTTGAAGATGTTGTTACAGTGCTATTAAATAAGAAGTTCCAATTTTTTGACCAATTGTTGATTAAGGAACGATGATATACATCTGAGTTGGAATAGTGTGTGAGGAAATCTTGGAAGTGAACTTGGAGAGGAACTTAGAAGATAATTTGGATATGGTGGTGTTCCCATGTGTCTGTTGTCCTTGTTTATGGGTTTGTAAGGTTCTATCGAAAAAAGCTTTGGCAAGTCATTGCTTTGCATCATGTGCATCATACTTACCATAGCCTCTGTGCTCTGGTAGTGGAGGGAGTGGATGTTTAGTGTAGAGGAATGGAATTGCCAATTGAAGAGAATGTTACAGAACACCCACATGGAGAGTAACTAGTGTTCCATCTGCCATTCGCTATTCTCTCCATTTATTCATCAAAAATTTCCACATTGTATCTTAGTACTTTGGTCATAAAATTTCATGTGAAGTAACTAGGGTTACCTTAAATTTTTTTAACCATTGATTATTATTTTTTAACTTTAGAATTTATGAAAAATAATTAAAATTGATAATATGAATTTCACAATCAAAGATTTTGATCTCTTTCACAATCACAGTGAAAGAGATCAAAAGCACAATTAATAAATGGAACAGAGTCTATTTCTAGAGTCATAGTGTCGTACAGTGCAGGACTGGGCCCTTCTGCCCAACACTAATCCCATTTTCCATCATTAGGTCTGTATCCTTCTATGCCTTGCCTGTAAAATATCTCTTAAATGTAATTATTGTATCTAATTCCACCTTCTCATCTTGCAGCAAATTCCAGATATCAGCCATTACCTATGTGAAACAAAACCTTTCCCTTCAAATCCCCTTTAAAACTCCTTCCTCTCACCTTAAATCGATGCTTGTTTTTGATACCTCTACCGGGGGAAAAAAGATTATGATGACCTACCCTACCTATGCCTCTTGTAAATTTTTATACCTCTACCCGGCTACCCCTTGGGCATCTTTGCTCCAGGGAAAATAAGCTTATCCAGTCTTTCTGCAATTTTCTCCAGTAATTTCCCTACTACTGACTTAAGGCTCACTGTCTCGTAGTTACCTGGCTTATTCCTGCTGCCCTTCTTAAATAGAGGAACAACATTAGCCATGCCCCAATCTTCTGGTATCTCACCTGTGGCTAACCAAGATGGAAAAATCTCTGTTAGGGCCCCAGCTACCTCCTCTCTTGCTTCCTATCGAATCCTGCAATAAATCTCATCTGGCCCTGGGATTTATCAATCCTTGTGCATTCCATAACATCTAACACCTCCCCCTTCTTAATATTAACACGGTCCCAGTCTATCAACATGCTCTTCCACATCCTTGTCCTTGGTGAATACAGATGAGAAGTATTCATTTGGGTCTTGTCCACATCCCTGGCTCCCTAAGGGGACCTGCTCTTTCCTTGGCTACCCTCCTACTCCTTACATACACTTAAAGAATGTCTTTGATTCTCCTTAATCTTACTTGCCAAGAATATTTCATGACCCTTCTTTGCCATCCTAATTTGTTTGTTAACTTCACTACAACGCCCTCTGTATTCCTCAAAAGACTTGGTGAATTTCAAAGCCCACTACTTGTCATGCACTTTTTTTCTGATCAAACCTTCAATATCCTTTGTCATCCTAATCATACCATCTATGCCTTTCATCCTTTCCAGAACATGCTGTCCTGAACTCTTACTAACTCTCTATTTAAAGACTCTCACATGTCTGAATTTGTTTTATCTGCAAGCATCTGTTCCCAATCTACTTTTGCCAGGACTTATATTATTGAAATCAGTCTTCTCCCTATTTAGACCTTAACTTGAGGACCAGCCTTATCCATAACTACCTTGAAACTTGGTGAATTATGGTCACGTATTCCAAAGTGTTCCTCCACATCTTCTACCAACTGCCCAGTTTCATTCACTGAGATAAGGTTGAGTCCTGGCCTGTCTCTAGTAGAACTATCTACATTTCTCTCAAGAAACTATCTGGGATCCACTTAACAAATTCCTCCCCATCTAAGCCTCTTGCACTAAGGTAACCTCAGTCAATATTGGGGAAGTTAAAGTCCCCACTACCGTAACCCTATTGCTATATACTGTAACCTTTCTACAATTTGCTTACATATTGTTTCCTCCAATTCCTGCTGACTATTGGGAGGCTGATAATATAATCCCGGCAAAGTGGTCACCTCTCTCTTATTGCTAAGTTCTATCCAAGTGACCTCATTGAATGATTCTTCCAAGATATCCCAAGTACCATCGAGATGTCCTCCCTAATCAGTAGTGCAACCTCCCCCACCCTCAGCCCCATCAACCCCCCTCCCTCCCCTCTGCACCTTTTGCATCCCCCTCTTTTTTTCAGAAAGAAAGTACATCAAAATATGGCTCTATTTTAAAACCAAAATAAATGTGACTCCTTTTAATTGTGTAAAACTTGACAGATTTTCACTTAAACTTAATCTGATCTTCCAGCAACCTGGGTGGCCTAAAGCATTGGCTCAGCGACCAGAAGAGCAAGGAAGCAGACAAATCTTCACGGTAATTTAAATTAGTACAAATAATATGACTTTAGCATTTAAATGAAGCCCCAGTCATCCTGAAAGCCTGTTTTGCTTACGTCTGTTAAAGAGAAGCCAAATTCTTTCTTTGCCCTGCGCTTCTTTATTTAGTTTGTCTTGTAACTCATTCAGAGCCAGTCTGTGTGTTCCATCGTACATGGTGGAAAAGCTCAAGAATGAGCAAAATCTTTTCCAAGCCTTTAATTTCAGGCTTAGCTGTCATTTGGAATCTACAAACAGTGAGAAGGGCTGGGAAAACAATCAAAAGGCAAAAAAAATTGCCAGCACCGGAAGTCAGAAATAAAAACCAAAAGTGCTTGAACTACTCAGCAGCTCCAAGACTGTCTTGGGCTCTGCCACCACATTGATCCCCTGGCTTCATCTTCAGCTCCCTGAGATGGAATGGAGACCCAATCGCTGGTCACTGAGGGGAAACCTAAGTTAGAAGGTGCACATGAGATGATGCTGTAAGGGAAAGGACCAGGTTCAACCCTAATGGAATGAGGAGGAAATGCTTTGAAGAACTTGATTTTAATCATTTACCCTCAAAAGTTATAGATTTTGCCTATGCTATATTTTATTTGTGATGCACCATTTGAATGTGGGCTTCCTCCGGATTTATTGCAAAATAGATACATGTCTGGATGCTACTCAGTGAATTTTGCCATCTCATTTTGGGCAAATGAAAAGACCACCTGACAGGTGAGAGTTCGGAAAATGCAGTGTTCAATTTCTGTTTGGTACACAGAGTGAGTGTGGCTTCCAAGAAGCTCGACTTCTATATTAGCCTTCACCTCAAAAGCTGACCGCAATCTGCATTTCTGCAGCTTTTCCAATTCTTAGTTGCCACTGTATAAAAATGTTGCTTCAGAAAATTAAAGAAACAAAGTGTTGTACTTAAAAAGTTTTAGCCTGTCATTCATTCCCACTTTCATTTTAAGAAAATAACATCAATCAAGCAAAAAAACACTGTGTGTGTGTGCGTGTGTGGTCTCCATTCTTTTTATGGAATACACCCACCTGAGCACTGTCCAAACTAGATCTGTGCTTGGATTAAGGGGAACAGAAGCTGCTATGCAAACAGACACAGGCAGTTGCATAATGTTTAATGGATTTTAAGTGTTCTGTAGTCATCCTTTATGCTCTATTATTTGCTAACTAAATAAGCTAAGCCCGTTCAACCAGCCAGACCTCCAAGAGCAAAGGACGTCTTGAAAAGAAAATAGCAGTACCAGGAAACAAACTGTGCACAGTAAAATATGCATTGCCATTCAGTTGTGGGAGTCTGGAAATGCTTTAAGCATTCTTTCATTGCAGCAGTGCAATACTGTCATGTTCTTGGCTCTCTACTGGCCTCCAGAGGAAACACAGCAGAAATGTTGGTCACAGTGAGGTACAAAGTGATGGCCTGGATTCTGCAGGGAAATTCTGGCAGTTCCACCTGCAACTGCTGGCAATTCCCTGCATTAAGCAATCATTTGGGATTTTCACACAGATGTGCATGGATGAATAGGCCTGAACCTGCTGACAGCTCTTCATGCTGACAGCAGCACAGTATGAAGTCGTGGTGATTCCCCATCTCTCATGGTACAGAATCTGCTCAAACAACCTGTGGCAGATCAGGCCTGCTCTAGGACCAGTGACTTCACTCTTCAATAAGGATGAACAGTTGAGGGACCAAGATAAATTTTACTTGGGCTCACACTTACACCAGTACCAGCTGATTAATTGGAGGTTGTATTGTATGTAGGGTGTTCTAACTAATGGTGAGTGTCAGCTGTGAGTGTCAGCTGGGGATCTGGTATCTGCTTCGACTCAAAAACATTCAGCAGGAAATAGCAGGTATTGGAACAATAGTTATATTACAGGACTATAGATCCAGTGTGTGGTATTTTTTTTAAAGGCAAGTTTGAATGGCAGCCATTTTGATAAATTGGTAGATATTTAATTTATTTTGGTATTCTCCTTGGATTTGTTACTAGGTTTATGGTAATCTGTATTACTATACAGAGCCCAACTGTAAATATGGCAATCTTTTTTTCTTTCCCTTTGCAAAAAATTGCATGGAATTTATAATCCAATCAAGTAATTAGTCTGCGGTGTTGTTTATGCTCTACAAAAGCATCCCTGACCCTCCAAAGTCTAACCCAGCTGATTGTCCTTCTTTTCCACTCCGTCTTAACACACATTTAGCTTTCCCTTTAGGTAATCACCTCAGTTTTTGAAGCAGTAACAAATTGAACTATCCATGCCTTTTCTTTGTATAAAGTGAAATACTTTACATCTTCTTGCAGATAATTTATCAAAAATATATTGGCAAAAGAAAGCCACTACATTAAAGAAAATTTCATGTCATATAAGACAGTGATAATAAACCTGATTCTAAAAGCACTACAGGGATGGTTTTAGATTTAGCTCAAACTTGTCAGATTATTGCTTAGCAGCAAATTGCTGACTTTTCTTGGTGGATGTTGCAGTAATGGAAGCTCTCACATTAAAATTACAATACTGTGCTTTGATTGAATCTTCAATATAACGTTGTTCAATTTTGACATCCCAAGATCTAAGGAAAGAATTCAAGTCATGAATGAGTGCAGAGAATAGCCATGACTTCATAATGTAATGTTCAGCCGTCATTTGAGCCTAAAAATAATGATTTATTTAGAAGTTGGATAATGCACAGAGCAGTAAGAATACTAAAGAGTATTTAAATTTGAATCTGTCTAAAAGAGATTAAAATGCCATTTCTGGACCATATTTCTTGAACATCTTGTATAATCAGCCATAGTATTGATTGACATTTTCAAATCATATGATTCCTTTTTCAATCAAGTTTTGCAACTGATCCATTTGGGTCTCAACTTAAGGTATTAGGAGAAGCCTCCTGTTTTCCTCCTAGTAATTAAGGACCTGGTTCTCAATGAAGTTCAAGAAAACTGTGGATCCCACTTTCCATTGCATTCCTTAAGAAGTAACTTTTTCCTTTTAATCATAAATTAATTTACAACACCTCTTGTCTTACAGATCAAAAGACATTTAGATTCCCGTTTCTCTTGTGAAGTTTGATATTGCGAAAGGCAACTACATTTAAAGTAATTATTTCAAAAGACTATTGCATAAAATACAGCATCTTGCTAATGTAATTGGAAGAAGGAAGCCTTTTCAGCTATAGATGGAAAGTTAAAGCCGCAATTACTGAAACTGGCTTAACTGTTAGCACTCGAGTGAGGAGAGAGTATAGAAAGGGGTTCCAAAATATAAAAGACAAGGTTCAAATGGGAACTGCTGTTGGAATATTGAAAAAGATGATTAAATAAAGCCCCACATTTTTAAAAGTCTAGGTTGCAGTACTCAATGTTTGGGGGAAATTACCTACTTGAGAAAAGAATTTCATAGGAATAAACCTTGGCTTCGAAGTGGGGGAAAATCAGAAATTTGAGCATCCTTTTGTCTACATTCCTGCATGTGTTAACATGGCAAAAGAACAGGAAAATTCTTGATCAACATATGCACACAGATCCCATGTTCAGAGTTACTAGAGCCTCCTGGAACAGGACAAGCAGGAGAAGAGGGATACATGTAATTAGCAGTGTATGTTTACAGCACTGAATGCTTTATTGTCCTTGCCATTACAAAAAGGAAATCAGCCATTAATAAATGGCAAAGACTTTCACTGAAAAACATACAGCAGGAAATAGCAGGTATTATAACTCAGTGGTTTTGTTACTGAACTATAAACCCAGTATATGGATTGTTTTGGGGAAGCTGAGTTCAAATGGCAGTTTAGGAATTTGAATTCATTTGAAAAAGCCTCAATAAGAAAGCCAGCCTCACCCGGGCTGGCTTATACACAACCACAGTCCCATAGCACCAGTACGCTGTCATCTGAAGTGGCCTGACAAACATTTAAATGCTTGAAGCAGTATGAGGAATATACTCAGGGCTTGAAAATTAATATAGGTCTTGTCAGTGACGCTGACATCCCAAGAATGAAAAAGAATGCCCTTCCATGATACATGAAGTTACTTTCTAATTATGACCATCTTTTTTTCAAGCAGTCCTTCGGGATCGAGGATGACTTGCTGGTGCTCCAGTGTTTTAGATTCTGGGATGACTCATAAGGCCAACGTGGGATCTGTAGACTTTTCCTCAGGTGGGGCAGGATGAGGCTGATAGGACGGGCAGCTGTCTAGTTTTGAGCAGGTGCCCTAATGCATGGCCTCGAGGTTCTTGATCCTGAATGCTCCTCCTTCACTTTGATTAATCATGAGCCAGATGCTCACAGGAGGCAGTGGGGATATTACAGTTCTTCAAGGGAGCTTTGAACACATTCTTGAGTCTTTTCTTCTGTTTGCCTGGTAATCTCCTCACAAGGTGGAGCTCTGAATAGATTCTGTGTTTGGGATTCTGCTGTCAGGCTCATGAACAGCGTGGTCTATCCAACATAGCTGACTGAGAGTAACGAGGGCCTCATTGCTGGGGATTTTGGCCTAGGAGAGGGCATTGACGTTGGTCCGGTTCTCCTTCCAATGAATTTTGGAGGATTTTGCAGAGACCTTGGTGGTGGGTACTTTTCCAGTGCCTTAGGAGGCCTCCTATAAGTAGTCCAGCTCTCAGAAGAATATAGAAGGGCTGTGATTGCTGCCCGGTAGACCATGAATTTTGTGCCAGGTCTTAAAGTATTTGTTATAAGATGCCCTTCTTCCCCCAATCAACTAAGATGCTAGTGATTTGAAGGCAGTGTTGAATTTCACTGAGAGGTGGTTTCTGAGATATGCAAGTGGTCCATATTTTTCAGGGTCTCACTGTCAATCTTTATTGTTGTAGGCAATATGGTGCATTGGGAGCAGGTTGATAAGGGGTTATTGGTGAACCAGCTGGTCATGAGTTGTATGTGTTCAGACCCTGGATATTTTCCCATATCCTTCAGCAGTTTTATGGTAGTGCTGGGACTAGGTTGATGTCTACTTCAGAGACAAAAATGCAAAATTTGTTTATTACAAACCTGGCTCTGAGGCGGGCACGGTAGTGTAGTGGTTAGCATAATGCTATTACAGCACCAGTGACCCAGGTTCAATTCCGGCCACTGCCTGTAACGAGTTTATACGTTCTCCCTGTGACTGTGTGGGTATCCTCCGGGTGCTCTGGTTTCCTCCCACACTCCAAAAGATGTACGGGTTAGGAAGTTGTGGGCATGCTATGTTGGCAACAGAATCATGGCAACACTTGCGGGCTGCCCCCAGAACACTACGCAAAAGATGCATTTCCCTGTGTGTTTTGAAGTACATGT
>JAUZTB010000118.1:60637798-60653003 GCA_034780895.1 Rhynchobatus australiae | reverse complement strand
GTATGCATTTAATTTTCTTTTGCTTGGAGCTAATCCCTGGAGACTGCAAACAAAAGAGATTGACAGAAGTTCACCAGTTGCAGTCTTTCGATCTTCTTTCATTTAATATCCCTCCCAAGCAGCATTGTGTGAAAAACTGAGCATGGAGCAACCAAATAAATCGCACATGAGCAATGCTGGCATATCTAGAATCAAACTCACAGTAAGAAATAGTAAAGAGAAATTGAAAACCACAAGAAATGACTTGGAAGTTAAAACAGCAATAGTTAATAAAAATCAAGTCATATTTGTTTATAAAAAGAAATAGCAGATGCTGAAAATCTAAAACAAAAATAGACAATGCTATAAATAAACAATGAGATGAATGTGAAAGTCAAATGACAGGCAAACAATTCAGATGTGGCCACAAAACTATTCAAAAAGATATTTGTATTTTCTTTGACAACATACTAATGAATCTGCTATGGCTTGTCAGTATTTTCCATAGATTATTTATTTTTAAATATGTAAATTTATTGAGCACTGCTGTGGAGTATCTCAGTTCCAACTAACTTCACACATTTCCCGGTTAATTGAAATGTTAATCACATCTGTCTTTGCAGATGGACAGCCTGTAGGATGGCGAGTTGGAATATGCACTGCCACACTCACATTTTGCCACATGGAAAATAGCAATGGCAGCTGAATCCTTCTTTACTTTCTACCAATTTTGGCACACAAACGTTAAGCAACATGCAATGCCACAATCAAGCACTTACTGATATGGGTTGATGCACATGAAAAAGGAAGCAAAAAGTATGCATTTTCATAGTGACAATCCTGGCCTCAGAACATTCCAACGTTCTTTAGTGCAAATCTACCAAGTTGGCAGACCCTATCCTACCATAATGGCAATTTTGCACTTATTAAGACATTTCCCTCGGTCCCTTTAAGAGAAGTTCCTAATTCAGTGGTAAAATAATCCAAAATTGCAGCTGCCACTGCAACTGGAGTTAAGAATAGCAGACATAAATATAAATAACTGATTTGGGAGTGTGTGCCTGGTGTTCTCCTCATTTAGAGGTCCTTATAATTAAAAGCGCTCTTGAGTTGTCACATACAAATCTCACAACTATCTCACCTTGCTTGACAATAACAATTATTCCCACAAAAACTAATTTCTTAAGATAAAAATAACTCCATTGACCCTGGTGGTCAATACCAGGCATGTATTCCACTGTAGAAAAGAAAAAGCCATTTTATTTAATGTGTGCCAGGTATATTTTAGCACTGACTGTTGGGACAATCCATATATTTGACATAGTGAAATAGTAATTATAGTGATGATATCATCCAAATAATGATGCTTGATCTCACATTTCTCTTCCCTATAAGAAAGAAAAACACGTCATCATGAAATTATTGTGCTCTTAAGGAAAACTGCACCCTTATTCATGAATTTTCTTTGAGTACAGTTCGGTTCTTTGACTTTAAGTAATTAATAAAAAAACATTAACCATTTTAAATAGTGCTATTGAAACACATTGATTACCATGCTGTGGGTGGAGCTATAGCATGAAGGACCTCACGTGTAAACTGTGTATGAAGAGTCTGTGTGTTTCAGCTCACACTGTGTGAAGTCACTGCAGCATTAAATGGACCTCACTTAGGTTTGGCACTGGTCCAGCCTGTAAATTAATCTGTTTGGGTTGTGTTTCAAAAACCACTAAAGATAAGACACTGTTTAACTGTTTTACAAAGTCCCAGAGTTTACAGATGTCACTGGCATTAGATAGTTTTGATACTTTAATTTTTATTCCAAATATATAAATTCATGTATGCTGATTTCTGGCTCGGGCTGATTTTATATTGCACACTTTTGAAACTCATGTTTTGGAGACAGATTCCTGGAGGGAATCTTGCACCTTAGGGTTTCTATGCATTTGATAATCTCTTAATTTCTTGTCACAATTTGCAGCAAAAGCCACTTAGCATTAATTCCAGGGAAGAATGATTAAAAATTCAATCTTCCATTATTACTGAGAGTGGAATTAACATTTTTAACTGTGTGAACTCTTGCAAAATTAGGAGCAAATTCCTTTCTTCATAACACTATAATGTTCTTTAACAGGGATTAAAATCAGTTAACTTGTCTGCTCTAGGCGAATGTATATCAAGAGATCATTGTACATTCACTGGTTTGATGTTTGTCTGCTTGGGTTAATAGAATCAACTGTGGCATTGTAACTTCCCACAAGGATTTTGACTGGATGGGAATTCTGCTGCCTTCCTGATAAATGCAGGATGCATCAGGAATCATGCATCCATCAGGGACCCTGCCTCAATAAAAGGAAACTTGTAGTCCAGATAGCCCATTAAAGAGGAATGTGAAATAATTTCAAAAGAATTATGTTACTCTTGACTGTGAGTTGAATTATTCAACCCATGTTGCAAGAGGAAAGTACTTGGCCCCAGAATTTGCTGCCAAAGTATGGATGGCTTCAATAACACTTGCTCTTGTTAATGTGTAACTCATACAAAGACTAAGCCCAAGAATTGTGAACATCCACATGCAGCCAGACAATTTGTGACACTTTACCAATTGCTTTCCAAACTGTCAACTCTTCTTCACGCTCCGTGAATTTTGTAGTTGCTACATTTGCACATTAGTTGCCCTTCAAACTTGCAGAAAGTATTAGGGCTGGAACTTAACAGTATATGTCCTGTTTTCAATAAGAGCTATATTCCTGCAATGCTTGTCAACCCCTTCAGCCCAGAAAGATAAACAACTTAAACTCCAGGATCTTATTTTTCCTTTACGTCTCCCTCTTTTCCTTCTAATACATTTTTTATTCTCAGTTATTTATCTGTCAGTACCTGATTTGACACTAATTCACAGTCCTTTCTGTTTCTGTTTTAATCCCTGGTTTCATTGGTTTATAGGAATATATGAAATATAGGCAGATGCAGTTCATTCACTAAGATCATGGATGAATTTGTACAGCAACATTTTTCTACTCTTTCCCTTTATCCTTTGATTCCCTCATCTCCAAAAATCAATCTATCTCAGTCTTGAATATATTCAACAAGTACGTATCTTCAGCCCTCTGGGAATAGTTAAAGAGATAGATTGCTGGTCTCATTCCTCAAAATCTTGTTGTCAACAATACATGGCAAAATAATTGATAAGGATAAAAATCTATCAAGCCTTAGATATCCTCATTCAACAAATTTTAGACCAAAGTTTGAAGGACTGAATTTAAGTTGGCTCAGGAGTTGCATTAATCAGCTAATGTTATTGGAAATGGGTAGAAATCCATATTGCGATCATTTGTCAAATGCCCGCATTTATATGGGAGCAAAAATATTCTATGCTCCCTATTGCTTCTAACAAGAGGGCAGAAAATAATGTGATGAGTGGATCCCAAAAGTGCAAGGATTTCCCACCCATGTTGAGATTATATGGAATGCTGAAGAAAGAAAGTCTTTGAAGATCAAAAATCTGAACTGGAAACAAAAAGTATTGGGAAACAAGCATCAAGTTAGTCAGCATCTGAAAGAGAAAAACATTTTTCCTTTGTTATTTAGACAACCAAACCTTTCAATGTAATACCGTCCTGCCATGGATAAGAAGGTAAAACAAAACTCCCAAAGAAGCAAAGTATAGTTAGCCACAACACAACAGCCCAGAGGCAATAAATACTGAGTGGGCCATTTAAAAATAATAGTTAATTTCCATTCAAGTAGGCAAGCTGAGCGAGTGCAGAGTGAATTAATGCTCTTGGATATTTAAGTTATGATCCAGAAAATATGAGTGCTTGAAACTAAGATTACACTATTCTTTAATAATACTATAATAATGGTGATAGGTTTAGCAGTTAAGAGATCCTACTAAATGTCATACTTGAAAAGAAAGCATCGACCAATGCTCTTCAAGAAAATTTCAGTGAAGAAATTTGATTTAATAAGCATTTCATTACATGTAATGAGCTACTTTGAAATTCACCCAGTATTATTATACTAGCTATGCGCTTTACTAATAACACAAAATCTCACAAACAATAAGATGAATAACAATCTTTTTTTCAGGAAGTATTATTGTTATGTCAGCAGGAACACTTCCTGTTCCTCATATAAGGCTTTCTTTGTTGTCTTCCAAACTGGAAAAAGTGTCTATGTAATATCTTAAAAGCAACAACAACCACCTGCATTAATATTGCAGCTAGAAGATGGCAATTTGCCCCAGCATTTCGTGTGGTCCAGTCAGCTAAAAATGATACTGCTGGAGCATAGAATAAATATGGGAAATGGAAACATAAATCTTCATTAAATCATCAATGTTAAACGTGTGTTGGGGGTGGAGAATGGGAGGAGTATTAAAAGGGAAAAGGGGGGTATAAAGAGGGAATTCCAGAAATTATATAAATAATAGTAACTGCAACAATTGGGTGTTGCCTAATATCACAATTAGTATCTAGTGGTTAGATTGCACCACTATTAAAGTACTGCCAACTCAATATTAGAAAACTATTAAGCTTGAGTTTTGAATGGAATTCTATGCCCCTTTATTGCTAATGGCATTACATTTTTGTTGTTAAGCCTTTTTACTTCTAAACACTCGAGGAATTCCATGATCCAATGCACCCAGCAGGGAAATATACGCACAGGGTGTGCTCACCAGACATTATGGCTACATCTCTGTAGCCCTAACCCCAATCCATATTCCCTTCAAAAGTACGTCTCCTGCTGGGAGCATGATATCATGAAATTGACTCTAACATGTGATGTTAAGTTTTCCAACAGTGGTGAGGTGTTCCTCTAGCCCAAATCATTAATCACTCATTAATGGCTCAGACACATAATGACAGCTGAAGCTTGGGAGCCTGTTCTTAAAAGCTGAGAATTTGTTAATAACAATTATATGTTTAGTCTACTTTCTCAGGTTTGAAAACTAATAATAGCCAATTTGCAAGTTTGTTCTCCTTGGAACAAATATCTCTTTTCGATATGACAACTGAAACTTCTCACTCAAAATCTTATCCTGCTTGTTAAATTTGTAGCATTGCTGGGTGGCTGATGTCTGTTGCATCTGTTTTATTTCAAATGGTAGGTGCTTACCATATAGAAGGAGGCCATTCAACCTATCAATGTCAGTGTTAGGCTAATCCAAAACCAACCCAGTTCCATTGCCACCTTCTCTGCCTCCAGCTCTGGATGTTCTAAGGCTTCAAATATTTAATTTTTCTTAGTGGCTGCAGTGGTCTTTTGCTCAACAATCTCCATAACTTAACAACTTGTTGAGTAAAGGAACTTAACCTCATTCGTCTCTGGGTGAAATTGTAATATTGATGAGCCCTTCTCAGTGACTCCTAAACCATAGAAAACAGGATTATGCTGTTCACTCAATGAATATTTGCATTATTTTTATTAAACTCTTTGTTCCAATGGAAATAACTCCAATAACTCAAAACTCTTCATATTAACACAATTTCTCATTTCCAGTATCATCCTGAGGAATATTAGCTGTAGAGTCTTTCTGGTCTTAAAATTTGTTCTGCAATGGTGTGTCCAAACTGTACATAGTATTTTAGTTGTAGGCAAATATTTATATTCTTCAATCTTATCATTATTTTCTTTTTTTTTAATCTTACAGGATGTGCGATTCACTGACAGAATCTGCATTTGTTGTCCAGTTCTGATAGCCCTTGGGATGGCAGCGGCAGTGGTAAGTTTTAACTGTTGCTTCCCTTATGGTATTTCTTTATTCTAGCATTCTACATGCCTATATGGCTCTTATCCCAAGTGTTGTTGACTTTTTTTTAAGACTTTTCAGGAAATACGTGAACGGAATGGGGAAGTTTGGATCGGAGGGACTGAATTGAAGGCAAGATATTTAAAATAATGTAATCTGCAGGAAACCACTGACTTCTTGTTTTACTTGAGGTTTAGTTTGATAACAACTCTGTCCTCAGGAGGCAAGTCTGTTCGTAAGACCTAATAGCGAGGCCCCAAGACCTGAACTCTGCCCATGAACTCTTGACCTCAATACCCTTTATAATCTTCAACTACCCTACATACTCTACAGCCTCTACACCTTGTGGTCTCCAACTATCCCCCTACTTATGATCTACAATTCTACCCCTAGTGCCACCATCTCATGATATCCAACATCCATCACCCTGTGACATTTAACTCTATCCCACCCATTCTGCTACATCATGGGTTGAAGGGCAGGAAAGGAAACCTGTTCAGACAATTTAAAAAAACATTGTGGTTCATTTAATTAAGGCATCTGTGATACTCGGTTTCCAGATTTCCCAGCCTGAATTCCTTCCCCCTTTCCCTTTATTACCCAAAGTAAATATTAAAGTAATATCTTTCTACGAAGACCTACCTTCTTTCTCTCTCAAAAAAACACATACCCCCAGATGAACTTGGGTTTTCTGCTGTTTACCCATTTACCAACCTGTTTACAGCTTTACTGCCGCCCTTACAATTTGTTAAACTTCCTACTTACCAGTTCTCAGTATTAATTGATATTATCCTAACTCTGCCCATGTCCAAAAAATCTAGATAGATGAGGAGCAGTACTGATCACCGGACTCATCACCTCCAACTTAGTTACACCCATCAACCCAACTGTTCAATTTATATTCACCTGGTAATATTAAAGCAGTAACTTAAAGGAAGTAAATCTCAGATGGATTGTAGCGTTATCTCATTAAGGAGAAAAGTCCTAGATCACAGTTCCTGAACTTGGATATTACAGACTCTACAGCTGAAGCTATTGACAGGTAAATCAAGCCTGATTCTGGTGTGTGACTCTATAGTTTTGGTGGGATCTACAGCCATTGAGCTTTTAACCCCATGTAACTTCCCCCACAAGCTCACATCACGTTTGTTCCCATTACATCATAGACTAAATTTTATGTCTAGAACTGTTCCCAAACTAAGTTGGGAACTATAACCAGCTCAGCCCTTGGATGTTTTGAAGAATGTATCAATGTTTCAGGTCAATGGCCTTTCATCAGAACTTGTGAAGGAAGGTCATTGACCCGAAATGGTAACTTTCTCTCTCTCTCTCTCTCTCTCTCTCTCTCTCTCTCTCTCTCTTTCTCGCTCGCTCTCATGCTCTTTCTCTCTCATGGTCTCTCTCTCATGCTCTCTCTCTCTTTCTCTTTCTCTCTTTCTCTCTGTACTATCTGACCATTGAGTATTTCCAGCATTCTCTGTTTTAATTATTGAGAATTAGGCTCAAATGTGATGTTTCTTGCAATTCAATATTGTGGCAACTGTTAATACGTAGGTTCACACATGATGATCATTCACTTAATTAAAAAATTAGGGAGCATTTCACTATTAAGAGAATAGCACCCCAACATATGTCAACGTATGCCAAAGAGAAAAGTTTAGAGGAGGGTAAATACCTGTAACTATTGAATGATGTAGCCCTCTGCAACATGTTTTAAATCAATCAACAATGAAGGTTAATTAAAATTTAAAAGAAAGTATAGGAGATTGTGTTTTATTGTGTAGAGTAAAATTGCTCATTAGAGGATTTTACTGGACATATGACTCCTTCTTAAAAAGGCAAAGAAGGCACCTGCTAATGAAGTGATGGCTTTCCCCTGTCCTTGCGTCCTGTTTTGTACAATGTGCTTTTTCAAATTCCAGGCCTGAGTTATCTCTCATTCTCCATAATCCCCCTACTCAACTGGAATTAGCATTGATCAAAACTACATAAAAAGCAAAACCCTTCCCCCTCTCTTCGGGAAGAGGGGGATTTGGGGACACTCATCTCCCCTTTCCCACAGCTCGCCGAACGGGCCTGACCACTTCTGCTTCTAGCCACTGTGCTTTAACTACTGCCAATTAACATTGGCTTTAGCCTTTCAGGAAATTGAAAGAAAGTCGAGAGCCAAAGGAATCTATGAACAACTGGAAGGAAACTTCATTCTGTGGCAGACCGAGGCAGAAATACAAGAGCTGGAAACCTAATTAATCTGCACTCAGCTCTGGCACATTTACTGAGAGCCTTCAGTAAGCATCGACTTCAAATGCTAGTGCCTGGGTTCAGAATGGAAATCCGGAATCCACATAAATAAATAAATAATGAGATCTTAATCCTTTCTTAGGTCATTCGATGTCATGACGTACTTTAATGCTGCATGTCTTCGCGCAGTCCAGTCATTTTTACCAGATCCCAGTGGAGAGTGAATACCAGTATGAGGCTTTCAATTAAACTCTGCTTAGTCCTTTAATTAAATGAAAACAAACATTTGATATGCCTTATACAACAAGAGGCCAGAGGTATATAAAGTAGAACATTCATGCCACTGGCAGTCTCTTTGATCTTCACAGAAGTAGTCTGCAGCTTTTACAATGCCTCAAGCTTAAAGCAGAGTGACCTGTAGGTGGAAGAGGGATTGGAAGTCAGGTCAAGAACAACTTTAGATTTGTAATAACTGACTTTCTTCTCACTTTCAAAGGAAAGATTTCATGTTCCCGTGGCCTGAGGTGCATTGCAGCTGAATTTCATGGAGAATATCACTCCAAGCCTTTAATTGCTTTGATATGCAACATTCAGACAAAAGAGTCAATCATTTCCCCTGTGAATTCTAGTGAACTAGAGAAGTGTTTTGTTTCAAAACAACATACATAGAAATACACCCCTCATAGTGTGAGTCAGTATCCTTTTCCTTCGGCAGTCCCTAAGGGTCAAGGGTGACTTGCATCCACTCCAGTTCTGGGGTGGGTGGGAGGTTGATGTGGCTAAAGAGACCTATATGCAGTTTCTGCCGCAGGAAGAACAGGTAAAGATTGGCAGGGCAGGTGGGTGGATTGTTGGACCTTCATTTTACTGTTTATCTTGGCCTGCACATGCTCCCAGCAGAGAAACTCGAAATGCTCAGTGCGTTCACAAATCCTTCGTCACAACTTTAAGCCACGTTGGGCCAGGAATTCCCTTATCACAGTGAGGATATTGCAATTTTTCAAAGCTGTTCAGAGGATGTTGTTGAAGTGTTTTCTCTGTCCTCATGGAAATCACTTCACGACAGAGCTCGGAGTGCTTGTTTCAGTGTCCAATATGTGGTGGACATGTCCCACTCATTGAAGCGATTTGAGTGTGATCAGACTGTCAGTGTTGGGGTTGTTGGGCTGGGAGAAGATACCGGCATTGGTTCATCTTTCCTGCCAGTGAAGTTGGAGGCTTTTGTGGAGGCAATGTTGGTGCTACCTTTCCAGTGCTTTGAGTTGTCCGCTACAGGTATTTCATGCAACTATTGTTTACAAGAACACAGGGATCACTGCTGTTCAGTCGACCAAGAGTTTGGGCCGCTAGCAATCTGCTGGCTTTGCTGGCATGTTAGACACAGTGGTGGATTTTGGCAGCTTCTGAAACATGACACCTGGAATTGGTCTGTGGTTGACCCATTCATAAGGATCATGGTTTGGAAGTTATCATGGAGCCAGATGGTGAATGGTGATGAATTTTCAGGGACAGCCAAGTTGGAGAAGGATCCTCCATAATCGCTTTCTGTTGATAGAGTTATAGGCTTTTGGAAGGTCAAGGAAGAACACGACAGGTCACTAATTTTTTCTCAGATTTGTCACACGTTGAAGATGATGTCCATTCTATCTCTTGACAGATGGAATCTACGTTACAAATCTGGGAAGGGATAGTGAGAATGATTCCAGTTATGAGTTAAGCTCCCATGGTGAGCAAATTTGCTAAGATAGTGGAGAGCTGAATGATCTGGACCAGGAAAGCCTCATGTTCAATATCTCCTCTCCAAATTAGTAAATCACAGATAGGGAGGTGAACAGTATCATTATTTTCTTTATGTGGGCCAAGGAGGGGAACAGTAACCCCTACCACTGAATAATGTGCCAGCCTGACATGTAGCATTTAAGCTTCTACATCAAAAGTGGTCATCAATACAAGGTACTGAAGGCCATCTGTTCCTTGTGGAACTATATCCCTGTGTTAAACTGCACTTTCAGGAAAGGAGAAAGGGAGGAAATGGGTGGAAAGAAAATAGCAGAATAAATTTACATCATGGTTTGAAAAAAGGCAAAGAGGAAGGGAAAAATTATAAGAATTAGATGGAAAACACAAATAGGTTTACTTCCTCTTGAAAAGCATTAAATCAATAGGCAGCCTGTCAAAAAAATGACGATTCTCACAGCAAACACCAGCTTGTATATGAAGCCATTTATGAATTATAAAAGCTTCCCCTTTTAATAAGATCTTTAAAAGGAGTACTTATATCAAATTACCAGACTCATAGCAATCCTTTTCCATGGATTGAAATGGAACAAGACACAAGTCAGCTAAGTGCATGCAGAATGTAAATACTATTAATACACTTATTTTTTATTGTTCATAACACACAAACATGACCATTTATTTGATATCTTGTTAACATCATCTCTGTTGTTATGACAAGTTCTAATTTCAATAAACATTAAGTAAAAGTATTTTTAACAGTGGATTATGAATTGCTTTGCTCCCCAGTGAGCTGTGGAATTTTTCTTTCACAGAATATCAAAGACTGTTGAAAGAAGCCACACCTCACATTTTTTGGCATTAATATTGCTTCCAAAAGGAGTGTTATGTCGTCTTGCGTTTTAGTTTCCATATCACTTCAAACATTGCTTCAATAGTATGACTAAAAAAAGCTGTAATAGAAATATGGAAATATCATTATAATACTGTTTACATTTTCCATAAGTGCAAATCTATCATATGCTCCATACCTCTAGACATTTGCAAAGGAACTTTAAAACATTAACCCTTTATTTGTCTTGCTGTTTTCAAGCCCCAACGTACATAGCATGCAGACACATACAGACACACGTGCATACACACACTCGCTCAGTGGATAAACACACATACATGGACATGTGTACCAAATTGTGTACATGCATGTGCACACATCCAAGCAGACTGATTCGTTTACACATATTAGTTCACATGTAGACAAGCATGTACACATGCATGCATGATCTTTCCCACTTACTACCATCTCCTCCTATTCTAAATGCATTAGATTTTGCAGTGGTATAGTTCCAAAGGGGCAGTACCTTATCCAACTTTTTATTCTTTACTTGCAAGGCTATGCTGATTCGGAGCTGACACGCAGTTCAGGGAACTGTTGACTCCATCTTCCGTGAATTACACAATCTCTTTTTGCTATTGGCTGGCTTCTCCTGGATTGACAGAACTTAAATGAACTACACAAAGGTTTTAAGAGTACTTATTATTTCCTAGGTATGCCTCACATTTTCTGTTAATCGTATATACATGATTGAATTTCACAGGGAAGGCAACAACTGTGCTTTGTACCATGATTATTGTCACCTTTGTGTGCTCTGCCTTCTTCATCCAAGTGTACAGTATCTTATGCACTTGGAACTGCACAATCAAAAGTCACAATATGCACAATCTACGTCACAATATCCCAACTGGGTTTAGCTATAGATTACTGTTGCAATTCAATTCCAAAGTGTATAAAAAGCATGATTGAATTTTATGCATTGAACCCTGCAGCTTAAACTTATTTTCAGTCAAGCCCAATTTATCACCAAGAGTAAAAGTCTTGATCCAGTCTCACAGTCTATTCCGTCACCTGTGTGAAAGCCAATTTTAAATAACTGTAAATTATTTTAAAAATTAGACAAGACCATCTGCTGGTCATAAGGTTTTAGAATTATGCCTATTGGTGCCTGCACAACCAAAAGGACCAATTTGATTTGCAGAGCTTCCCGCATTGCTAATTAACTGCACTGATAAAACACCGCAGCCAAGCTCAAGGTCAGGGCCTAACAGTTTTGAGTGCACATAACCTCAGCAATGGTAAAAGGCAATATTGCAAGCCAATATTCATGGCTCAATATTGATGTACTACTGTAAAATGTCTGAACTAGACCTGTCATGCTATGAGGTAGGATAGGATCAAGCCAAAATTGAAAAATAACCAAGCCTGAACATGATGGAGAAACTGGTGAATGCTCTCCATTAGCCGACTGATGCCGATGTCCCCATTGGGTCCTCTGAGCACTGAGCAGCACTTAAAAAGAGTGTTGGATGTATTTGTTTAAATGGAACTATGCTGAGCACAGAGGCCACATGATTCAAGTGAAGTGGAGTATCTGATCAGGCAATCAGCCATTCTGTATTTTCATTTATGCCCTGTTTCATTCCCAGTCCCTTTATGTGGCAGTCAATTAGCTCTCACAATTTTGAAACAGGAGAATAGGCTTATTTTCAAAGAGTTTGATTTTATTTTTAGCCCATTAAAGCGAAGGATGTTTACTTTCATACAATTGGTGTTGGAAACAACCACTACCAAAAAAATACTATTAATGCTAGATTTAAAACAAAATTCCACTCCAACTATGTGCCACAGTCCAAGCTGCAAACAGCATCCCCTTCTCAAACCATCATCCTGCATCAGGCTCAAAACTAGATCTTATAGGTGGAGAAATAATGAGCTAACTTACTCTGTTGCTGTTCCATGATCCTTCCTGTGTCCATAAGCTTGGCAGTAAAATGCCACATTTTATACAGCAACATGTTTATCAAGTATTTGCCATGAATCAGAAAAGAATTAAAGCACGAAATGATAGTAATATTCTGACTGAATTTTGCTCTGCATTACTGCATTAATACTCTGGCTGAAGTAGTAATTGTTCCATTCCAAAACATATTTTCAGACTCTTACACTAACTGCAGTGTGAAAGTGATTATGTATCTGCAGAATATTAAACAATGAAACAAGGGTATGAACTGCAAAGGCTAAAGTGCTCTTGTGCCTAATCCCCATCTAGTTTATTCTGCAAAATAGTATCGAGAGTAAGAAATAGGTGTGAGAGACTCTAAGCTGTAACAAAATTAGAAGTTATGAATAAAATTTTCAAGCTTCATTGTCCAGGTCATTACATCATAAGGCACTCTCGCCTGTGTTGCTGTCTTGAGTTTACTCTGTTAGCCATCCATTATTGTGAACATTGTTTACATGTGCTTTCAGCAGAAATGTCTAAACAGCTGCCAGTGAAACTGCACTAGTCAAGGTTACAGTGAATGAAGCCTGGAAACTGGAGCCTTTAGTCTGGGTATGATAAAGAAACTAAACACCTGGAAATAAAGCTTATCTCAGCCATACTCTACTGCTCGCCCCCTGGGGTCTGCTTTATCTTTCCACAAGAACATTAATGCAGGACTGAAAAAAAAATCACAAAATGGCTAATCCAAATAAAGCAACAAATCTCAAATTGACATTGATTCCGAGCCAGCATTAAAAAAACAGACTGTTTTAAGACTTATAAATTGTACTTTTTGGAACAGCCACTGTACTTATCCAAGTTCAGTCGTTTTACACACAACGTTCCTCAGATTTTGCCGGGAACTGTATTAACTCTAAATGTCGAGTCTGATTATTTTGGCTGTATGTTTTTTAACTGAATAGTTATTCAGAGTGTGGCCTGCAAACAGCAGCACACTGGTGTGTGAGATACTGAACTGGGGAACTGAAAATAAATTTCAGTCTCAGCAGGGTTAGACAAATTCTTCTCTAAGATTTGGATTTCTTTTGTCAGTTTTGAAAGCTAAATTAATCATTAATGCCAAGGAAGTCTAATGGAGGGGAAAAGATCCCTTCCTATTACACTCACAAATATCTGCTAGTGTTAACCAAGAAGCAGAGTTAGAGAGAATCCTGAGAATAGACAAATACTCTTTCTTCACTGTGGGGATTACTTGATAGCGATGGCTTAAGGCCATGAACAGTTTGAGGCTGTGCTTATTACTGTGAGGCAGAGTACAGCCTCATGCCGGCAAATCATCAGGGGCCAACCCAGTGAACAGATAGTTCCAGTGTGATAGGGATGCTGGTCACAGAGTTAGAAGAAACGTATGGAAATAACATGGAGAAACACTCATGTTCTTCGTGCCCTTCAAAAGTAAGTTAAAGCTTATCTTTTTGATCCTCATTGGCTACGACACCAGATAAAATTGAGCGACAGCCAGGGTCTACAATTTGGTAAAGGACATTGATCTACAAATGGGTGACCACCATGTTATGGCTGTGTCATTTGCTGTGCAAGTCCTGCCCTGATTTACCTGACCAAAATGCATCACTTTGCACTTGTCTGAGTTAGATTCCATCTGCCATTCATTTGCCCACTTTCCCAGTTGATCAAGATCCTGTTGTACCTTAGAAACCTTCTTCACTGTCCACCACACCACCGATTGTGGTGTCATCCGCAAGCTTATTAATCATGCCACCTATATTCTCATCCAAATCATTAATATAGATAATAAACAACAGGGGACCCATCACTGATCCCAGTGGCACACCATGGGTCATAGGCCTCCAATCTGAAAAACAACCCTCCACTATCACTCTCTGACTCCTTCCACCAAGCTAATTTGGTATCCCTGGCTAGCTCACCCTAGGTTCCATGTGATCTAACCTCTGGACCAACTAACCATGTTGGCCCTTGTTGAAAGCCTTGCTGAAGCCCATGTAGACAACATCTACTGCCCCAATTCTCTTGGTCACCTCTTAAAAAAACTCAACTAAATTCATGAGACAGAAGTAATGCAGTAAGATTTCCAGGACTCTACTGCCCAATTTCCACTCAATAGAACCACTGAAAAATTTCTCCTATATATTGCTGATCTTGGTTGTGCCATTAACAGGGCCAAGGAAGAGAAGTGAGAGCATTTGCCCTTTTTATCTTTCTCTTTTTTGGATGAATATTTTTCCTGTTGCATTTTTATTTTTGTTTTCATATCATGTTGTTATCACTTTTGGTTATCATTACTGCCTCCCATATCATCACTGTACAAAATCTCTGTTCAGGTACTTCCAAAATTCCCATGGCAGAGTGCAGCATTTACAATTGCACATTGGGCAATATACTTCTGAATTATTTCCCAACCAAAATGCTATTTCAGTTTGATTGCAATAAACTTATGACTGTGATTAGCCATTTTCCTCCTGTTGATGCATCGGGCAGTAGACATCTCTGTAGTTGCTTAGCTTCAAAGCCCTGTATCTTTTCCTCTCCTCTTGACTTAGAATTCGTGATTGGAATCATAATTCTTTTATTTGTCCACAGGGGAACTAATAGCTTTGCAGAAAGAATCCTTAGAAATCTCAATGGGCTTAGATTTGAATATTTCACTTTTCAAGCTCTTAAAAATAAAGAGAAGCTT
>JAUZTB010000118.1:60356888-60369376 GCA_034780895.1 Rhynchobatus australiae | reverse complement strand
CTTAACTGCCCTCTCTACTGGTGAGGCAACTTTGAGGGATCTATGTACTTGGACACCAAGATCTCTCTGTTCCTCTGCACTGTTAAGAATCCTGCTGTTAACCATGTGCTCTGCCTTCAAGTTCTTTCTTCCAAAGTGTATTACTTCACACTTTTCCAGATTGAACTCCATCTGCCTCTTCTCTGCCCAGCTCTGCATCCCGTCTAAATCCCATTGCAAACTAGGACAACCTTCTTCACTATCTACTCCACCACCAACCTTTGTGTCATCTGTAAACTTACCAACCCATCCTTCCACTTCCTCGACCAAATCATTTATAAAAATCACAAAGAGTAGGGGTCCCAGAGCAGATCCCAGCAGAAAACCACTAGTCACCGACCTCTAGGTCGAAGACTCCCCTTCTACAACCAGCCTCTCCTTCTGTTGGCCAAGCCAATTTTGAATCCACACAGCCAATTTTCCATGGATCCCATTTGTCATGACTTTCTGAATGAGCCTACCATGGGGGTAGGCCCAGTTCTTTGGGCTACGGAGAGGATGTAAATCAGTCTGTTTTATGACCATCTATTGACATCTTGTTGAAAAGTACAATAGACCATAGGTTTCTCAGTGACAGCTCTCACATTACATATCCTTGTCACCTATGGCAGAGTTGATAGCACCATGGCTTCTTCTCTGCTCAGCTACAGTACTGAGGTAGAACAACACGACTGAAGACATCACCATATGGGTGAAGCATTAAACTGAGGCCTTATCATTCTCTGTGAGGGGCACAAAAGATCCCATGGTATCAGAGGAGTTATTTTCAGAATTCTGCACAATATTTATCCCTCAATTAACATCACTAAAACAGATTTGATCTCTGTGAGAACCTGCTGTGTGCAAATTAACTGCTACATTTCCTTCATTACTACAGTGACTACACTTCAAATAGAAGCTTCATCAGTGGGATGTTTGGAGGGCTATGATTGTTTCTTTCATTGTTTTGGCTCGCATTTAAACATGGTTACTAAAATGAGATACCCGATGAATCTTAGTACCACCAAATCTGGTGTCAATGCTTTGACGAAACAATTGTTTGAGAGAAGGGAGGAAATTTACATTTTGAACATTAATTCAAAGCTGCAGTGTGCTTTAATTGCGAATACATAGATGATTTTTAAGTAGAGAACCTGAAAATGTAAGAATGTACTATTTATATTGTTGCAAGTTAGTTGACAACTCACTTGTTCCATGAAAGAAATGAAGAAATTTTTGTTAGCAAGTGAAATGTTTTTTTTGCCCTAAATAATATTCTGTGGAACTATGACATTTGAAAAAAAATCCTTTATCAAGGTATTCTTTAGAAATAAAGCTGAGCTCACCGGGTCCTATGATCAAAGCTCCACCTTGCTGCCCTGGATCACCCTGAAAGTCAAATGCGGGGCTCTTCATTGCATTCCACATACTCTTAAAGATTCCAGTCAATGTACTTGATTTAACGTGGGGACTCCTGACTGATGAAAGAAATCCATGATCATTTTGAATGAAAAATGAGAATAGCGGATCCATTTACTGGCAAAATAAATAAATATTAACAAAATATAGTTAATAAGCAGGGCAATTGGGTGTATAGTCAGTTTCTTAGTTTTCTTTTGTGTTTAAAAAAGTCAGCTACTTTCCACAGTGATTCAGAGGCTAAATGTTCTTTCTCATATCGAGCCATACACAGGTGGAAAGTTCAAAATTTAGCCCCCAGTGAGTGGTGGATATGTTGATCTGCCTTCATGGGATGACTCCCTGTGTTTAGGACAGGAAAAGAAAAATAATCAGCAATGTTCCCCATTTCTCACCGGCCAGAGGAAAGGAGAGAACAAAATTGATAAGGATTGTTCACCTAATGAAGGGTCTTCAGCCTGAGGCATTAACTTGGTTTCCCTTTCCACAGATCTGTTGAGTGTCTCCACCAGGGTCTATTCTCATTTCAGAAATCCAGCATCTGAAAATGTTTTGATTTTCATTGTTCACCTTGTCTGGAATATTATGTAAACCATGGAGACAAAGATTTAGTGCCCACTCAAGCACAGTGCAGGAGCAAATGGCATTGAAGAATGGAGAGCATATAAAGTGTCGTAGAACAGCATTAAACCAATACGCTACCTGCTTGATGGAATGTTTCTCCTTGTTTCATTTGTAAACTTTTATAAATTTTTCTGGTTGGATCAATGTAAATTTCATGAGTATATCCGGTTAGTGCACAAAAACCCTACAAGCAAAATAATAAATTAATGAAAATATTAATGTGANNNCCTGTTTCTTCATGCTAGAAGCTCAAATATAAAAACGCCTGTCATGGTTGATGCTGCAATTACAAAATTAAGTTCCTGGGTGCTATTTATTGACTAAAGTGGCATTTGAAGAATTATGCACTTGCCACTACTTGCAGCTGAAAAAGAGTACAATTTTTATAAAGCACAATTAATGTTTTGTTTATGCTAGCAGCACCCCCCAATTTATACCGGAAGGATTGACGTGAATAAATAAAATGAATACCGTTTAAAATTTAATCTGGCCTCATTTATTAAAGGAAAGCTTGCCGAAATAGATTGCATCTGAGTTTTTCTCCCACAGCAGACAAAAGGATATATTTGAACAACAATCCCTTATTACTTGGAACTTGAATCACAGCAACAATTATTTAGCCCAATAGGTCTCTGGCAGTGTTTACACTGCAAACCAGTTTCCTTCCGTCTTCTTCATCTTAATCCATTCACCATATCTTTTTTCCCTCCTTTGCCTACTTATCTAGCTTCCTTTTACGTGCATCTATGTTATACTATTCTTGGCCATCAAGTATTTAACTACAAAGATTTAAATTATATTCTACTGCAGATATGCCACCTGTTCATGCAGTCCCTTCAGATGCACAAGTAATATCCTTTGCAAATACTTTCTTTTAATGATTATGAATTGAATAACAACAGGAGTTATACCTACCTGTATGTGGTCATGGCTGGATTGTCCAATAACGATTAGTCTGACACCAGCATCCTTTGAAAGACAAAATAAGTAATTGGGTAATCTTCATGTGAAGCACTAGACATCTGGAGACTCCAATTTATTCTGTAAATTTTCTGTCATGTAACATATCGGATGCTGCCAGATGCGAAAACTGCCAAAACTAAATGCTAACAGAGACTATAAGAATTATCACTAAATACAAATAAAATTTTAAATTATTGTTAGTTCATGCTTGACAGAGATGTCAGTGAATCTATTAGTGTGAAGTAAATAAAAAGGAGAAAGCTAATTACTTTCTGAAAACTTCAATGTTCTAAATTTCTCTTTTGCCTTTTTTGTTTAGATTCCTCTCTCCTTATAATGGTGAGTCATGTTGAGATAATTTCAATGCTCTCCTTCCTCAGGTGTGAATTTCTTGCTTGGTAATAGTTTCAGTGAAGGATGCTCACTTCATCTCACCCAAACGTTCTCCGTTCACTATGGATGGCAGCAGGTTAGGTCAGCAGCAGCTGGCATCACAGTTTTGTTTATATCAACACACTCACTTTCTGGATGATCTTTCAAAGCAGCTGGAGATACTCAGCATTTCAGTTTTTGTTTCAGATTTCCAGCATTTGCAATCCTTTGATCCTGAAGTAGGAACCTCTGCTGATTTTCTCTTCCAAAACCCCAGGATAATAAAACCAACTGCAAAGGCAGAATTGCTGCCCCACTGATTCTGTAGTTGGGGCACATTTACTGACTAGAGTCTGATGGTCAGACATTTCTGATTCTGGGTTACAGCAGGTTACTGGCTGGCTTTAATCAGCCATCAATGGAGCTGTACTTTTTTATACTGGCTGACCCAAAATGGGTAAAATTCAAATAATCCCTTTTATGGCCTGAAAGAGGTCAGCTGCTATAAATGATTTTATTAATGTATGTTGTCTCTCACTCAGAAAAATCAATATGTTCAATGACTCTGGGACATTGCATTTTATTTCCCCACTCAGCACCAAATACATTAACTTCAAATCTGTCACATATCAGTCAACAAGAAATCGTGCTCACTTGCACATTTTCCAAGTGTAAAAGATAAGCATAAAAGTAAATTATCCCAATTCATGTGTTAATTGTCAAATGCAGTGATTGTTCATCTAAGTTTTATAACTGAAAAAATGTGTCCTCTCTCCCTCATTTACACCCGGGAATAGTCTGCTACTTAGTAGGTTTCTTTGCGATTAAGTTACTGATTTCATTGATCCAGAGATATGAGTGTGAAACCCATCACATAATTTGATGAATTTAAGTACATTTGGAATATGGTAACCATGAACGTACTGGATTGTACCAAAGTCTGTTCCAAGAACAAAATCTGCCATCCTCACCAGCTCCAGCCTGGATGTGCCTCCATTCCCAGAAATGCTGTTGACTCTTAATTAGCAGCTCAGTTTAGGAAGTTTGGGATGGACAATAAATGCTAGCCTTTCAAATAATATCCAAATGTACTAAACAAGTACAGAAAAAGAGACTCTTGCACACTTTGGTGTCAATGTAGTTGTAGAGGGTCAGCCTGCTGAACTGACATGCTCCCTCTTTCTGCTTATCACTGGGAAACGTGGAAATGAGACATCAGGTTTGAGAACTCTCATCAACAATTAAGTTAGGTTTGCAGTCTTGGAGAGAGAAAGGGATTCGTAAGTGATCTCACCTCCAGATATTTCTGTGGAATTTTTGCTAAATCCTCCACATACTCTCTGCAGGTATAGCACAGAAAATGCTGAAAAATAATGTCAAGATTTCATTAGTTTTTTTTAATAACATTGGATCATAAATGTATTAACATGACTTCAAGATCAGTTAGTTAATAATGGTGCAATTACCCCTTATACTTTCATCAAATGTACTTCCTTAACAAAAAAAGATTGCTGGTAAACAACCCAGGCAAAGCAAAACTGCACATTAGCTCACTCCACACTTTTAAAGAAAAAGGACAAACTAGCACTGCAAATTTAAAATACTTCTACAGAAATTTGAATTTGTTGGAAGATCCATATAATGAATGATAAATGCCACTGTATTTATTTTCTCTTTCCCCTCCACATTTTCCGAAGCATATGAAATTACTCTCCAGCATTTAAGAAGTTAATTTTGAACTTCTGTAATGGCTGTGCTGTATCCCAGCGAAGCACAGTCTCCAAATCAGGCCTGAGGCCATTGACATTCCTCCGCCTCTCTTACCCTGACAAAAACCAAGATCGTTTTCCTCTCCTTATACAAAGCTGGGAATGGTACTTTTCTTCCATAACAATCGACAACAAAACAGTCCTCAGCAGCCTTGATGTTGATGATTGGAGGTGGGTAAGGTTGGTTCTGGGGGCTTCTTTTGATCTGCACAGTTTGGGGAGCTCCCTGTGTCTTTTCCAAGCTGGTCGACATAGTGGTTATTTTTGGAAGAGACGTCACTATGTTTTAAACGTGAACAGACCAGCCCAGTAGCCCTTATCAAGTTACACCAGAGCACTAAGCGCACAGAAATCATCATCAACTTGCTAAGAAAGACTAGTGTACAGTTTCTAACTGTCTTCTGAAAGGCATTGGCTGGGTAAAGGCTGCAGGAACTCAGTTCCTTTCAAATTGCCAATTAGTTGCTGAACATGAACTAATAATCTGTGACATAAATTCCCTACAATAAAGAAAGAAATTTTATTGTTTTAATTCTCCGGTATCTAAAAAGTTTCTTGGAAGTCTAGTCACTTATGTTATTTATGCAAGTACAGTAGGAAATTTATACAAATTGTACAAATAGCATGTGAGATTAATGACTAATTAACTATTAATGGTCTATTTTTGATGCTGTGGCGTAATGTAAGTTTAAAGTGCGCTCGAGAACACCAGTTCTAGTGGCTCCTGTATGCAGCCTGAACATCTTATTTTTAAACACTATACAAGATCAAAGTATTTAAAGCATACTATGATATAATAGGACCCTCTTGTGATCTGACAAAACTTCAGGGCCTAGAAATTTTATTGCATCTAAAACATAACGGGTATACTCCAGTTATGTATAAGGTTCAAATGTGGCAAAGTGTGATGCATTGTAGAATAAGCACTCCACACATAAGCATATACCAACGGCCTTTCCTTCATAATCTCCCACATGTAGGGAGAGTTTAGACTGCAGAGGAGATTGGGAGGAGAAAGAATACTGGGAGTGGGGAAAGACTGGAAAGATAAATGCAAGCAGGTGGGTATTATGGAGGAAGCCATGTGTAGGAAGAGAATCAGGCTGGCACTGAGGCTCCGGAGATGATCAGTTCCTAGGGGCTGGTCGGTCAAGGAGGGGAGTGTCAGTCAAAGGGATGATCTGGGAAGTGGGAATTACTGGTTGAGAGGTTGAGGAGTTGAAGACAGTGATTGAGGAAATGATTAGGAAGTGTTTGGGAGGTAATTGGGGGTTTGGTTGAGGAAGTAATTGGGGAATTAGTGAATTCATGGAGGAGGTGGGTTGCTGAGAGATGATGGAAGCCTGAAGACATTGTGGTGGTGGTGGAGGAGGAGGGTGGATAGTCATATTGTAGGTGAAAATTCTCAATGATTAAAGAAGTAATCTAGCTGGAAAATGCATTCTTGGGCCTCCTGCTGGTGGCCCAGGTATGATCATGTCCCTAAACTGATACTGAAACAGGTGTCACACCTCTGAGTAGAGTGTTCAAAGCCAATGCTACTCCCGAGCCTTGCACACACAGTACAATTGTATACAAGAGGCAGAGCAATCCAGAAGTGAGCTATTGGACAGGAGGTGCTTGAAGAAGTAGGTAAATTGTGAGGTGGTGCATTCCTTCCAACACTTATGCTGGGCTTTTGTGTACTCCCGGATTCAGATTTAGGTTAGTTTATTGTCATGTACACCAGGGTGCAGTGAAATTCCTTGCTTGCGTGAAGCTCACAGAGCAAACAGTATACATGGTAATAATAAATACAATAATTAAAGTGCAAAACAATGGAATAGTGCAAAGCATAGCAGTGCAAACTGGATTAGTGCAAAAAGAAATTCTAAAATGATAATAACGGAGGAGATAGAATGAAGGGTTCAAGAATGTGGCAGCACCACTGGGAAGGGAATGTGAAAGAGGTGATTGGCTCAGAAGTCTGATAGCAGTGGGGAGGAAGCTGTTCTTGAGTCTGGTCATCTAGACTTTCAAGCTCCTGTATCTTTTCCAGGAACCCACCACTCTCTGTGTAAAAAAACTTGTTCCACATATCACCTTTGAACTTACCCCCTCTCACCTTAAATGCATATCCTCTGGTATTAGATATTTAAATCCTGGGGAAAAGATACTGGCTGCCTATTCTATCTATGCCTCTCATAATCTTATAAACCTCTATCAGATCTCCCCTCAGCCTCTGCTGCACCAGAGAAAACAACCCCAGTTTGTCCAACCTTTCCTTATATAACATACCCTCTATTCCAGGCAATATCTTGGTAAAACTCTTCTGCACCCTCTCCAAAGCCTCCACATCCTTCCTATAATGGGACGACCAGAACTGAATGCAATACTCTAGATGCAGCTTAACCAGAGTTTTATAAAGCTAACTTCCTAACTCTTGAACTCAGTGCCTCAACTAATAAAAGCAAGCATGCCATATGCCTTTTTTACCACCCTAACAACCCATGTAGTTACCTTCAGGGAGCTATGAACATGGACCCCAAGATCCCTCTGCTTATCAACACGGTTAAGGGTCTTGCCATTGACAGTGTACTGTCTCTTTACATTTGATCTCCCAAGGTGCAACATTTGGCCAGGTTAAACTCCATCTGTCATTTCTCTGCCCATATTTGCAACTGATCTATATCCTGCTGTATCCTTTGCCAGTCTTCTATGCTTTCCACAACAGCATCAATCTTCGTATCATCTGCAAACTTACTAACCCACCCATCTATATTTTCATTCAGATCATTTACATACATCACAAACAGCAGAGGTCCCAGTATGGATCCCTGTGGAACACCACTACAGATCTCCACTGGAATAAGTCCCTTCGACCACTACCCTTTGTCTTCTACGGGCCAGCTAATTTTGAATTCAAATGGCCAAATCACCATGGATCCCATGCATCTTAATCTTCTGGATGAAGTTCCCATGAGTGACCTTGTCAAATGCTTTACTGAAATCCATGTAGACAACATCCACAACTCTACCTTTATCAATCACCATCATCACCTCCACAAAAAACTCAGTCAAGTTAGTAATACACGACTTGCCCTGCGTAAAGCCATGCTGACTGTCCCTTGGTTTTCCAAATGCTCATAAATCCTATCCCAAAGAATCTTCTCCTGTAACTTCCCTACCACTGACATGAGACTCACTGGTCTATAGTTTCCAGCATTATCCCTGTTTCCCTCTTTGAATAATGGAACAACATTAGCAACTCACCAGTCCCCCGGGACCTCACCTGTGGCTAGAGAGGACATGAAGATCTTGGTCAAGGCCCCAGCAATCTCATCCCTTGCTTCTCTCAATAACCTGGGGTATATCCCATTAGGCCCTGGGGAATTATCCGCCTTAGTGCTCTTTAAAAGACCTGACACTACCTTCTTCTTTATCTCGAAGTACCCTAGCATATTAGCACACTCCGCACTGATCTCCCTATCCTCCTTGTCCTTCTCCTTGGTAAATACTGATGCAAAGTTCTCAGTAAGGACCTCACCCACATCCCCCACATCCCCCACATCCAAGCACATGTTCTTCCCTTTATCAGTGAGTGGTCCTACCCTCTCCCTAGTTATTCTCTTGCTCTTGATGTATGTATGGAGTGCCTTGGGATTCTCTTTAATCCTACTTGTCAGGATTGTTCATGGCCCCTCCTGGCTTTCCTAATTCCCTTCTTGAGTTCTTTTCTGGCTTCTTTATAATCCTGAAGGGCTCATTACCCAACACTAGGTCCAGATAGTCCTCCTCTCATTGGACTATCTACATACTGATTTAAGAAACCCTCCTGGATACCCCTAATAAATTCTGCCCCGTCTAAACCTCTTGACCTAAGGAGGTCCCAGATTACAGTAGGGAAGTTGAAGTCCCCCACGACAGCAACCCTATTGGTTCTACACCTTTCCCTAATCTGCCTGCATATCTGTTCCTCAATATCCCGGTGGCTATCAGGGGGTCTGTGGTATAATTCCATCAGAGTGATTGCACCTTTCTTATTTTTGAGTTCTACCCATATTGACTCAGTGGACGAGCCCTCCATTATGTCCCCTCTGAGTGCAGCTGTGATATTGTCCCTGATTAGTAGTGCAACTCCCCACCCTCTTTTACCTCCCTCTCTATCTTTCCTAAAACATCAAAACCGTGGAACATTAAGCACCCATTCCTGTCCGTCTCTCAACCAGGTCTCTGTTATAGCCACAACATCATAATTCTATGTACTGATCCATGCTCGAAGTTCATCACCCTTACCCATAATACCCCTAGCTTTAAAATACACACAGTTCAATCCCATCATGTCTATTACCTTGCTCCTGCCTGTTTATACTGGTCCTGACTTCTACCTTCCACTGAATCCATCCACTTTCTGACCCAGTGCTCTGGTTCCCATCCCCATGCCAAACTAGTTTAAACTCTCTCGAGTAGCACTAGCAAACCTCCTGGCCAAGAATTTGGTTCCCCTCCCGTTGAGGTGCAACCTGTCCCTCTTGTACAGGTCACCCGTGCCCCAGAAGAGGTTCCAATGATCCAAGAGCCTGAAAGCCTGCCCTCTTCACCAGTTCCTAAGCTACTCATTCATCTGTTCTATCATCCTATTCCTGCCCTGACTGGCATGTGACACCGGGAGTAATCCAGAGATCACTACCTTGGAGGTCCTAACTCTTACACACACTGTGCAGGACATCTTCCTCCTTTCTACCCACGTCATCGGTGCAAATGTGCACCACAACCTTTGGCTGCTCATTCTCCCCCTTGAGAATGTTCTGCAGCTAGAACATAGGTATGGCAGTCTGGGTGGTACATGCTTTCAGGCTTTTGTATCTTCTGCCTGACAGGAAGGAGGAGGAGAGAGAATGACTAAGGTGGGAGGGGTCCTTGATTATACTGGCTGTTTTCCCAAGGCGGCAGTAAGTGTAGATGGAGTCATTGGAGGGGTGGCTGGTGAACCTGTGATGGACTGGTCAGTGTTTCCCAATGCATAGATTCAAAGTTCAGGAATTTAGTGCCATCCCTAAGGCTTCTTCTCTATTTTGAGCCCTCATGGATCAGGGATTTTTAATAGTGGGTGGGGATCTTCCACTTTATTAAGGAGGTTTTGAAAACATCCTTGAATCTTTTACTTCTGTCTGCTGGGTAATCACTTCCTCAGACTGCCAAAGCTGGGCTGGTGCATACCCTCCTGACTGCTTCGCCAATTGTTTTGTAGAGACTGAGAAAGGCTTGTTGAAATGAAGCCAAATACAAGTCATTAGGCGGCTTTCTTTTCAGACAATAAGTGAATATACAAAGTAACAGTCAAAGCAGATTGTGCTCGGCCTAGTTCCTATTACTTCCATGACAAAAGTCAAAAACAACAAACTCTTGTTCTTTTCGTGACAAATTTGTTTTTGGCATGCCTTTTGCTTCAGGCAAGCTCTACCAGCAAGATCTAATCCCTTGCATTTTTAGCTTCCAACTCTAGGCTAAGAGGTGGTTATCATTGTTATTAATGAACAGGCATTAAAATATTGTGTTTGGGATATTTTGTTTTGCCAAAAGAAACTTTGAGACCTGGGAGTCACTTTTTTTTAAATATGAAAGTTTACTTGTTAAAATGATGTTTAACTGGTAGGACATCTCTGGATAGCAATCATTCAAGCATTCCTGTTAGTACATTTAGAATTGCCTTAATTTAAAAAAAAACTTCAGGATTTTAATATATAGTTTTCTTTTGTAAGTTAGCCACTGTAGGCTTAGCTGTATCTGTGAGAAATGTTCAATTATGTTCTGTAACTTCGTAAGGTGATTTCAGTTTGATCACATTTGTGGAGAAGATTCTTTTCTTGTCATGTAACTGGAAAAAAACTTCATCTTTTGTGGCAGTCAGTGCCCAAGGGGAAATGTGCATAGTGGGTAATCATCACATACTGTAGGTTGTAAACCTCAGGTTGGATGTAGTCAAGTTCACCATAAACAAACATTCAGCTTCACTGTCCCATCCAAGGAAAACAGCTCCTTTCAAAACTGGTTACTCCAGTTAACAGATCCCAGCTTTTCTGCATTCAGGAATTTGCCTAAACTGCTCAAATCTGTTCATTTGTAATTGCCTAAACTGCTCGAATCTGTTCATTTGTAATTGGCTCTCTTATTTTTGAAATGGATGTTATGACCTTTATGCAGCTTCTGGAAGTGGACTGCTTTTATCTTTAAGAAAACAGGTTTGGGTGTAAATTCGTAAAGAATGTCTCTCTGTACTCTGAATAAATCAATGTAGAATATTTCCCAAACTACTTTCTGATCTTGCCTCAGTTTTGGAAGTAACGAAATAACAAACATGTTGTGGTGACATTTTTAAACAGTCTAAAAACACACACTTCACAGGGGGCATATCCCTGCTGACTTTCTGCTTAAAGGAGTTAGGTTTCACTGTCTCTCCAGAAAACCTTTGTTAGAACTGAGCTTGAACCTGTTTAAGTGTAGCAACTTGGAGAGCATGCTTTTGAGGATATTCAGAATCAGAATTATTATCACTGACAAATGACATGAAATTAATTGTTTTGTGGCAGCAGTACAGTGCAAAGACATAAAAATGTATAAATTACAACAATTATTAGTGCAAAAAAAAAGGAATAATGAGGCAATGTTCATGGATTGTTCAGAATCTGATGGTGGAGGGGAAGAAGCTGTTCCTGAATCACTGAGTGTGGGTCTTCAGGCTCCTGTACCCCTTCCCTGATGGTAGTAACGAGAAGGCATGTCCCAGATGGTGAGGATCCTTAACGATGGATGCTTCTGTCTTGAGGCACCACTGCTCGAAGATATCCTCTCTGATGGGGAAGGTTGTGCCTGCGATGGAGCTGGCTGAGTCTACAACCCTCTGCAACCTCTTGTGATCCTGCCCGTTGGAGGCTTCACACCAGGCTGTGATGCAACCAGTCAAGGTGCTCTCCACTGTACAACTATAGGAATTTGTAAGAGTTTTTTGCTACATACCAAATCTCCTCAAACTCCTAACAAGGTAGAGCCACTGGTGTGGGCAGGCAAAGAGCTAACGTTTAAAACAATTGTCAACCCATCCACCTCATGCTGTGAACACAAGAACATAGAACAGTACAGCACAGGGAACAGGCTCATTGGCCCGTGTCTGTGCCAACCATGATGGCAAATTAAACTAAACCTATCTGCCTGCACATGATCCCCATCCCTCCATTCCCTGCCTATTCATATGCCTATCAGAGTGCTTCTTAAATCATGTCTGCTTCCACAATCACTTCGGTAATATGTTCCAGGCACTACAACTGTGTGTAAAAATTACCCTGC
>JAUZTB010000118.1:59409430-59427243 GCA_034780895.1 Rhynchobatus australiae | reverse complement strand
GTGTCTGGCACACATTGAAGATGTATTAACTAAATGAAGAATTTTCTTCCACGCCTCTGTAGGTATAGATATCTGGATATCTGGAGTTAGCTTTCCCATTCATTCTTGATTTTGTCCAGTGACTCTGGACGTATTTTCATAATTAAATCATAAATTATTGCTATCAAGTCCTTCTAAAATACAATTCAGTCCAACTGTATAATCTGAGAACTATAGACAAAGATTTGTTTGGCATTGTTTTTTAGATGATTGTGATTGCAGTGAACATTATGAACTCAAGTCCTGCACTGGTCAGAAGTTTAAGCCTCAGGAAAATGTTCATAAATAAATTCTGTAAGAACATTTGGTTGTTATTGTAAACATTTTCTTGAACTCTGTACTTTTCACATTATGAAGAGAAAACAAATATTGATTTGGTTCAGTTTTTTCTTGCTGGTTAATTATCTTCTATCTCTAGTTACCAAGATAGAAGTAGAATTTTTCTTTTCCCTGAATCTTTGGAACGCTCTTCAAAGAGCAGGTGAAGCAGAGTCTCTGTGTTTTTTTTAAGGCTAACTGGACAAATATTTGATAAGCAAGATGTGAAAGGTTACTGTTGTAGAGTTGAGCTTACAATCAGAATAGCCGTTATCTTATTAATTGTCAAAGAGGCTATATCTTGTAACACAGCTCTCTATTTGTTATGATTGTATTTATGTCAGTTGTTCTAATTACGTGTGCCTAGCTTTGTAATGAATTAAAATGAACAACCTAGAATATATAGCAAGACTGAAGAAATGTTGTATTAGTTTGGAGTAAAGTGTGTGACATTTAATAACATATAATAATGACAAATTATTGACAAGTAATGACATTCAATGTCTGACCCTTCCCACCACCTCTTTGCACCCTTGCCAACTGGAAGGAGGCTCCAGAGCATCTGTGCAAGATCATCTGTGCAAGATCCACTAGACTGCAATAGCTTTTTCCCACAAGCCATTAGAATCATGAACTCCCTCAAAATGCTGCTCCCCATCCCTCCATCTAACACCAAAGGATATTATGCGTACAAAAATACACCAGCACTTTAAGTGTCCGATGACTGTTTGGACACCTGTTGCATCAGTACATTCATTTTAAGCTGCTTTTATTCGAGTTTCTTTTTAATGCTGTTGTCTTTCTTGTATTTTTTTTCTTAATGTGACTTGCACCCTGATCTGTGGAGTATGGTATTTCATTCCCATGCATGTTGAATGTGTATATGGAAGTGACAATAAAATTAATTCTGATTATGATTAATAATGGGGAAAATGGGGAGATGGAGGGGTGACAGAATTTAGCACTCCTTCTGGGTATTGGGGTTTGGTGACATGAGTAGTGTGACAGATCTAAAACTGGGGGTCCTTGAGTTTCACAGCAATATCTTGGAAAGCTTGAGTTTGGCAACATTGTTGTACAAGTCTTGAGGTTAGGCACAAGTTGTGAGAAAGTCCTGGGACTTGGCAGCACTTGGAAGAAGTGGGCCAGGCATTTAACACTTCTGTGGGTAGGTTGTAGGGAGAACAATGTTTGGTAGAATGAAGGGTTGGATTTCATTCCCAATTCTAATTTTAAGTTGGAGCCACATTGTTGTATATTTCCACACTAATGGAAGCATGATTTGTGCTGTGATGGTGCTTGGAATAAAGTGGCTTCCTTAGGAGTATGTTGTTGGGCTGCAAATGATTCGGCCTGCCCATCAAAACCATCTGAGTGTAATTATGGCCTCAATGCTGTGATGATGGTAATGAATACTTAGAATGAAGGGGTTGAATTTATATTCACAAACTGGTACTGAGATTTTAACCGTCATTCTATATCAGTGCACTCCTCAGAATGATTTGCCCTATAAATTGTTTACTTATTGGCTTAAAGCAATAACATCAAGCAGTGAAGGATCAATGTAATGGGTCCTTGAAGGCTGGCATGGAACTCAGTGGGTCGAAGAATCTGTTTCCATGGTGTATGACTTCATGATTCTAGTTACTAGATGTGTTCTTTTAAACTACAAATAGGTAAAGATATTAAGTTTCAAATCTAAAAGAATGGTACCATTTTTAAATATTCTTAATTTGGTAAAATATATAAGTAGTCAAAACAAGGTAATAGGCAAGTTTAAAAATCACATACATATTTCATGCACAACATTGAAATATTTGAAGATACAGAGCTTAATGATAAGACGTTTCCAATTAATGCAGAACAGCAGTTAACAAAGCTAGTAAGATTGACCCAACACCTTTCTCAACACTACACCTCACCTCCAAGGAACTTCCTGCTATATTGGAGCTGACATACAGGATAAATGGGAATCTGTTCACCTCTGGTCCAGAAACAAATTCACCCCAGCATCAGTCATCAAGCAGCAATATAGAGATGAAGTTTGTGTATGCACACATTCAGCGACTGCTCCAAATCATGATCTAGTTGTTCACTGAAGCGTAGGAGAGAATGGGCCCTGCAGTTAACATTTGCAAACTAAAGGTCAGCACCAACTTGGCCCCACTGAAAAACATGGATTTCTGCCAATAAAGGATAATGATAAGACCCTGGAAAATGTGAACCACTTCCCATATCTCAGGAGCCATATCACAATGAAGGCAAACATCAATGATTAAATTAACCATCAGTGCTCCAGCATATTTTAAGATAAGATTCCTTTATTAGTCACATGTACATCGAAATACACAGTGAAATGGATCTTTGTGTAGAATGTGCTGGGGGCAGCCCGCTTCCAGCATCACCATGCTTCCAGCGCCAACACAGAAGAACATACAACTCCTTACAGACAATGGCTGGAATTGAACCCAGGTTGCTGGCGCTGTAATAGTGTTACGCTAACCGCTACATTACCGTGCCTGCCTGCTGTCTGAGGAAAAGAATATTTGAAGTTCAAGACCTCAAACTAGACACAAGCCTACTGGTCTACCGAACAGTGGTGACTTCTGCTTTCTTGGACTTTTCTGAGACATGGACTACTTACAGCAGCAGGCAGTTTAAAGCACTGCACAGATACCACCGATGCCATCTCTGCATAATCCTCATTGGCAAGATAAGCATAAGAATATAAGGACTGGAGTAGGCCATCTAGTTTTTGAGTTTGCCCTGTCGTTCACCCAGATCATGGCTGAAGATCTACCTGTGCTCCATCTTCCTGCACTATTCCTTTTCCCTCAATTCCCTTAATATCTAGGGATCTATTGATCTCTATTTTGAATGAGCTTCCATAAGACTTTGGATAGAAAATTCCCTCTGAGTGAAGAAATGTCTTCTTATTTCAGAACTAAAGAAATTGCCCCTTATTCTGAGACCATGGCCCCTGGTTCCAGATTACTCAGTCATAGAATAATACAGCAAGGAAACAAGCCCATCAGCCAACACGCCAAGATTCCCAGAGAGCTAGTCCCATCTGCCTGTGTTTGGTCCATAGCCCTCTAACCCTCTCCTATCCATGTACTTATCTAGATGGCTTTTAAATGTTGCTAATGTGCCCGTCTCAACCACTATTTCTGGCAGTTTATTCCAAATACACACCACCTTTTGCGTAAAGAAGCTGCCCCTGATGTCCCTTTTAAATCTTTTGCCTCTGATCTTAAACCTATGCCCTCTTCCTTTTAGCACCCCCTCCCTGGGAAAAAGACTATGTGCTTTCTCCCTGTCTATTCCCTTCATGAGCTTATGTACCTTTATCAGGTCACCCCTCAATATCCTACATTCCAGGGAATACAGTGCTAGTCTACGCAACCTCTCCTTGTAACTCAGGCCCCCAAGTCCAAGTAACATCCTGGTAAACCTTTTCTGCACTCTTTCTAGTTTAATCACATCTTTCCTATAACAGAGTGACCAAAACTGTACACAATACTCCAAGTGTGGCCTCACCAACATCTTATATAACTGCAACATAACTTCCCAAAAAGACCAGCATGCCAAGTGCCTTCTTCACCACCATGTTATGCTGCTGTCAGCAAATGCAATTGCACTCCTACATCCCTCTGTTCCATAACACTCCCCAGGGCCCTACCATTCACTGTACAAGTCCTAATCCTGGTTTGATCTCCCAAAATGTGATACCTCACATTTATCTGGGTTGCAAGCCATTTGCCAATCCTCAGCCCACATACCTAGCTGATCAAGATCACCCCATAATTTTATACATTATCTACATCACCATCTATTTTAGTATCATCTGCAAACTTACTAATCATGCCTTGTATATCCACATCTAAATAGTTTTATATAAATTACAAGCAACAAAGGTCCCAGCACTGACCTCATGGCACACCACTAGACACAGGTTTCCAGTCCGAGAAAGAACCTCGATCATCTGCTTCCTACCACTGAGCCAATTATGAATCGAATCCTCAATCTCCCCCTGGATTCCATGCAATCTAAACTTCCAGACTAGCCTGCCATGAGGGACCTTGTCAAAGGCCTTGTTAAAGTCCATATAGACAACATCCACTACCCTACCCTCATCTACCCTCTTTGTTACCTTCTCAAAGAACTTAAAGAGATTTGTTAGGCATGACTTCCCACACACAAAGCTGTGCTGACTGTCCTGAATCAGACCCTGTCTTTCCAAATGCTGGTAGTTCCTGTCCCTCAGAATCCCCTCCAGCAATTTACCCACCAACGTTGTCAGACTCACTGGCCTGTAGTTTCCTGGCTTGTTTTTGCTACCCTTTATAAACAATGGTATCACATTAGCCACTCTCCAGTCCTCCAGGATCTCACCTGTGGCCAGAGATGGAGCAAAAATCTCTGCAAGGGCCTCCGCAATTTCTTCTCCAGCTTCCCACCAGTCTGAGAATGCACCAGGTCAGGTCCTGGGGATTTATCTACCTTAATTCACTTTAAGGCCTCCAATACCTCCTCCCTGATATGTGGTCCAGGGCATCACTACTCATTTCCCCCATTTCCTTAGCTTCCATCGTTTTTTCCACAGTAAAAACTGAAGAAAACTATTCATTAAAATTCTCACCCATTTCTTTTGGTTCCACACACATCCTGATCTTTAAGGGGACCTATTTTCAACCTAGTCACCCTCTTACTCTTAATATACCTATAGACTATCTTGGGATTTTGCCTCACCTTGTCTGCCAGATCTTTCTCATATCCTCTTTTCACCCTCCTAACTTCCCTCTTAAGTGCACTCTTGCACTTCTTGTAGTCATCAAGAGATTCGGTAGTTACCAATTGTTTATGCACAGTGCATGCCTCCCTTTCTTTCTTAACCAGAGCCTCGATATCTCTTGTCAACCAGGGTTCCCAAAACCTGCCAGCCTTGCCTTAACAGGAACATGCAGGCCCTGAACACCACAGTTTTAAAGGCCTCCCACTTGGCAGATGCTCCTTTCCCTGCATACAATCTCACCCAATCAACCCCTGCAAGCTCCCGCCTAATGGCTCCAAAATATGCTCTGCCCCAGTTCAGGAGCTTAACCTGTGAACTGGTTGTATCCTTCTCCATAACCATTTTAAAACTAATATAATTATGGTCACTGGATCCAAAGTGCTCGCCAACAGACACTCCTGCCACTTGGCCTACCTCATTTCCCAGGAGGTGGTCCAGTGTTGCACCCTTTCTAGTAGGTCCCTCTATATATTGATAAAGGAAGCTTTCTTGGGCACATTTCACAAATTCCACTCCGTCCAAGCCTTTTACACTATGATTGGCCCAGCCAATATTAGGGAAGTTAAAATCTCCCACTAATACTACCCTATTATGTTTATAACTAGCTGCAGTCTCTCTACATATCTGCTCCTCCAATTCCTACTGACTACTCGAGGGCCTATAATAGAATCCCATCAGAGTGACCATCCCTGTCTTGTTCTACACATATTGTCTCACTGGATGATCCCCCAAGAATATCCTCTCTAAGGACCATTATGTCCTCCTTCATCAAAAAGGCAACTCCCCCTCCTCTCTTACCTGCTTCTCTGTCATGCCTGTAGCACCTGTATCCTGGAACATTGAGCTGCCTGTTCTGCTCTTCCCTCAGCCATGTTTCTGTTATGCTGTAATATCCCAGTCCCCAGAGTCAATCCACACTGAGTTCATCCATCTTACCTGTCAAGCCTCTTGCATTGAAATAAATGCAGTTTAAATGAATGGTCTTTCCTCTCTCTGTGCTGTGCTCCTGTCTATCCTGATGACCAAATTTGCTCTCATTGGCTACCATATTATCCCCTGATTTCTCATCAACCAGTCTACTGCTCAGGGTCCCACCCCCCTGCCACTCTAGTTTAAGCCCTCCTGACTAGCCCTAGCAAATCTGCTAGCCTGGATATTGGTCTCCTCCAGTTTAGGTGCAACCAGTCACCCCTACCCCAGAAGATATCCCAATAATCCAAGAACTTGAATCCCTGCCCCCTGCACCAGATCCTCAGCCACGCATTTATCTGAGCTATCTTTCTGTTTCTACCCTCACCAGCACGTGCACTGGGAGTAATCCAGAGATTACTACCCTTGTGGTCCTATTTATTAGGTTCTCTCCTAATTCCCTATATTCACTGAGCAAGACTTCATCCCTCTTTCTACCTATGTTGCTGGTACAACATGCACCATGACCTCTGGCTGCTCACCCTGCCCTTGAGATTGTTCTGCAGCCACTCCAAGATGTCCCTGACCCTGGCATCCAGGATGGAACACACCATCCTGGTGTCTCTTTTGCAGCCACAGAACCTCCTGTCTGTTCCCCCTAACTATCAAATCTCTGATCGCTACTGCCCTGCCTGTCTTCTCCCTTTCCCGTTTAGCCTCAGAACCAGTCTCAGTGCCACAAACCTGGCTGCTGCTATGCCCAGAATGGTTGTACCACTCAGTAGTATCCAAAGGGGTATACATTGCTGTGGGAAATGGCCACAGGGGGACCCTGCACTGCCTGTCTCTTCCCCTTACCTCTCCAGATGGTCACCCAACTATCTGCAGCCTTCACCTTAGGTGTGACCACCTCACTAAAGCTTGTTTATGATGCTCTCAGCATCCTGGACAACCCTGGAGCTGCAGCTGGGTGCACTTCCTACAGGTGAAGTCATCAGGGACACTGGCAGTCTCCCTGATCTCCCACATCCTGCAGGAGGAGCATGCCACTGTTCTAACTGGCAGTTAGGGCAGTGGCAGTCAGGGGAAATAACCACCTTACATCCACCTTGTTGAGCCCTGTAAGAATATTATTAGTTTCAATGAAGTCATCTCTCATTCTTCTAAACTTTCAAGAATACAGGCTAAGTCTACTCAATCTCTCCAAAAACAGCAAACCTGGCATTCTCGGGAATGAATCTGCTGAATCTTAGTTGGATTTCCTCTAATAGTGAGTGTATTTTCTTTTTAGGTATGGAGATCAAAACAATGCACAGTATTCCAGATGTGACACATAATTGCAGTAAGAAATCTTTACTCCTATACGCAAATCCTCTCATAATAAAGGTAAATACAACACTTCCTAATTGCTTTAGGTATCTACATGTTTGCTCTCAATGATTTGTGTACAATGGGACCTAAGCCCCCTTGAACATCAATATTTCCCAATCTCTATAAAAGTACTGTGCTTCTGTTTTTGTGCAAGTAGATGACATCATATTTTCCCATTTCATATTTCCATCTTTCATTCTAGCCTATTCACCCAGCTTATCCATAGAGTCATAAAATCATACAGCACAGAAACAGGCCCTTTGGCCCAACTGGTCCATGCCAACCAAATTTCCCATCTAAGCTAGTCCCATTTATCCACATTTGGCCCATATTCCTCTAAACTTTTCCTATCCATGTACCTGTCCAAGTACCTTTTAAATGCTATGAACATACCTGCCTCAACCTCTTCCTCTGGCAGTTCATTCCATATACTGACCACCCTCTGGGTGAAAATGTTGCCCCTCAGGTTCCTATTAAATCTCTCTCCTCTCACCTTAAACCTATGCCCCCTATTTCTTGATTCCCCAACCCTGGGAAAAAGACTCTGCACATTGACCCTATCTATGCCCCTCATGATTTTATACATCTCTATAAGATCACCCCTCATTCTTCTATGCTCCAATGAAAAAGTTCCAACTTGCTCAACCTCTCTCCATAACTATTCCTTAAGTACCAGCAACATCCTCGTAAATCTCCTTTGCACTCTTTCCAGGTTAATGGCATCTTTCCTATAGTAGGGCAACCAAAACTGAACACTATATTCTAAATGCAGCCTCACTAACGACTTGTACAACTGCAACATAACATCCAAACTTCTATACTCAGTGCCCTGACTAATGAAGGCCAGCATTCCAAATCCTTCTTCACCACCCTGTCTACCTGCTATGCCACTTTCAGGGAACCATGTACTTCTACTCCTAGATTCCTCTATTCTACAACACTCCCCAGGGCCCTACCATTCACTCTGAATGTCCAACCCTGAATTGTCTTCCCAAAATGCAACACCTCGCTCTTGTCCAAACTAAAGTCCATTTGCCCAGCTGATCAAGATCCCTCTGTAAATCCTGATAATTATCTTCACTGTCAATGACACCACCTACTTTAGTGTCATATGCAAACTTACTATATTCTTATCCAAATCATTGATGTAGATGACAAATAGTAATGGGCCCAGCACCTACCCCTGGGCAACATCACTAGTCATGGGCCTCCATTCCGATAAACAACCTTCTACCATCACCCTCTGCTTCCTATCATCAAGCCAATTGTGTATCCAATTAGCTCGCTCTCCCTGGGTCTCATGTGATCCATAATCATATTTACATCCTCCCCCCTACTCAGGATCCCACCGAGTTTTGTATATCAGCAAACAAATAGCATAATCCTCTCCCAGGCCAACATCCAACATTGAGCCCCTAATTATCTCAGTCAGCTGATATCTTGATTAGGGATATAGGAATGTACACAGAAAGCACAGGAATGGGCCATTGAACTACCCAAGTCTCCTCTATCTTAGCTGATCTGATTGTAACCTTAGTTTCAGCTTCCTGTCTACCTGTGATAAGTCTTCACCTTGCATGCTTATCAAGAATACATTTATATTAGCCTTAAAAATAGGTGAATACAATAAAACTTTGCTATCCAATCATTCAGATGGTTTGGCATCCGGTTCATCAAGCAATGTTCCCCTTCAACTCACTGGGGCCCCAATTCCTACAGTCCCCTTCAATTCACTGGAGCCCTAGTTCCCACACTGGCCTTCAACTCCCCATGGCCCCAGTTCGCTTGCTCCATTCAACTCATTGGGTCCCAGCTCATAAACTCACTTTAAACTAACTGGGTTCACTGGAAAATGTATTATTAATACGGTGTTAAGCCTAAAAAAAATGTGAATTAAAAGTATTCTAAGGTATTAACGGAAACAACATCCAATATTCTTTAAAATCTGCCAGTCCGACACCATCAAAGCCCCAAGCATGCCAGATTATCAAAGTTTTAAGGGATTCTGCTTCCACTGCTCTTTGAGTAAGAGAGTTCTAAAGATTCAGGACTCTCCAAAAGTAAAAAAAAATCACCTCCTCTTTGTCCTGAACAGGTAATCCTTTATCTTAAGCAGTGACCTTAAGTTCTGGATTCTCCCACAAGGAAACAACTTCTCCACATTCACCTGTAAAGACTGTTCAGGATGTGATATGTTTGTAAAAGTTCCCTTTCAATGTTGTAAAATCCAATGTGTACAAGATTAGTCTGTCCAATCTTTCCTCATAAACAAGATGCCTATTCCAGCTTATTAGGCTAATGAGCCTTCTTTGAACTGTTTCCAATGCATTAACATTAAATAAATAAGACCAATACTGTACATGGCACTCACAATATGGTCTCACCAACGTCCCACATAACTGAATGAAAGTCAAAAAACTGCAGATACTCGAAATCTGAAAACAAAAAGGAAAATGCTGGAAGCACTCAGCAGTTTAAGCAGCATCTGCAGAAAGAGAAACAGATAATGTTTCAAGTGCGTGAAGGGTCTTTGACCTGAAACATTAAGTCCTCTACTCTTTCCACAGATATTGCCTGACACGCTCAAGTGTTTCCAGCATTTTCTGTTTTTGCCTTCATGATTGAAGCATTACCTCACTGCTTTGTATTAATTTCCCCTAGCAGGAATGATAACATTCTGGTTGCTTGCTTTATTACTTCCTGTAACTATGTATTAACATTCTGTGAATCCTGCACTAGACCCCCCCCCCCCCTGCATTTCAGAGCCCTGCAAATGCTCACAGTTGCAATAGAATAGTTTTGTTTTTTCTGTCAAAATGGAAAACTTCAATTTTCCACATTATACTCCACTTTCCAGGTCTTTCCCACTCACTTAACCCACTAATATTGTTTCTAGTCTCCTAGTGTCCTCTTTACAATTTACTTTCCTCCTTAGTTGGTGTCGACAGCAAACTTACATTGTAAAATGTGCAGGTCTCAGCACACTACTGAATACATCTTGCAATGCTTCCTGTTAACCAGCCAATCTTCTAGCCATGCCAATATGTGACCTCCAAGATCAGCACTTTTTTCACAATAACTTCTGATATAGCAAATTATAAAATACTTTCTTGAAATCTAAGACTAGTACATTTACAACCCATATTATTTCTTCATATTGGTCATGGCCATGTTGGCTTTATCCAACTATCTCGAACTCCAGCAGGTGCGTTACAGTCTGAGCCATGAAGCACAGAAACAGAATCTTCCATGTGGACCAACAAGTACCGATCTATACAAATCCCATTTACTAGTACTGCATCCAGATCCTACTATACCTTGGCGATTCAAGTGCTCATCCAGATACTTAAATACTGTGAGAGTACCTGCCTTCACCAGTTTCTCAGGCTGAGCAATCCAAATTGCAACCACCCTCAAGGCGAAAACATTTTTCCTCAGATCTCCTCTAACTCTTTCTCCTCAGTTTAAGCCCATGTTTATAGTTGGTTATAGGCACCTCTGTTATAGGGAAAAATTTCTCACTGTCCATCTTGTCTATGCCCTCATAATTTTGCATAACCTCTGTCATGTTCTCCAGTCAGTTTCCTCCGCTCCAAAGGAAAACAGATCTTGCCATCCGGTCTCTCTTCACAACTCAAACATCCCATCCCAAGGCAGCATCCTGGTGAATTTCATGTTGATAACATGTTCAATATTTAACATTTTCAGCGCTCTCTGTAACAGTCATTAAGTTAATTGTCCTGTACTTTCCTGCTTTCTGTTTCCTTCCCGTTTCAGGAATTTGGTTCCTAACATTGGGCAACGTGCTCAGAAATATCTCAATTATGAAATAGCAGAGGGAGGCATTTTTATGCGTATCCTTTGTCTCTTGGGCCTGTGGGCCTTCCGGGCTGCCGTAGTGAGGCGGGCATCCGTGCTGTTGTGACAGCGGCGCCGGAGAACGGCTCGGCCGTTTGAACGCAGCGCCTCTCGCCATGGCTGAGCGGAGGGCGAGCCAAGCGAAGGTAAGTCGGCGGGTGGAAGCAAGCGGCCGTCCGGGCTGGTGGTTTCGGATCGACGTGCTGAGATGGAGTGAAGTGCTGTCGGGCGGGCAGCGGGCCCGGGCCAGGCTGAACTCGGCGCGGCGCTGAAGCCCTTGGGAGCCGGCGGGGGTGCGTTTGACCGCTGGCCTGGCTTCTCACTCTGCTAATCCGCCTTTTAAAATGCCCTCGTCGCCCTTTACTTTTTAAATACTGGGTGTAGCTCTCGGCAGTTCATCATAAGTTTTAGTGAGAACGACGCGGGAGAAATAAATAGTAGTCTAGAACTCTTGGGGGGCCCCAAGCCTTTTAAAACCAGGAGAATGTTGTAAGCACAGTCACTGCTGTTTGTCTTGCTTGCACTGCAGTTTGAAATGATGTAATTCTTTAAAAAATACATTCCCCTCATTTCTTGCTGCTGCTTCCAAAAATACTTGATTTACAGCGTTATTAGGTCCCAATTATAGTTTGATTTGGTTATTAATGTTTGATACATGTGATCATGTGGGTTGCATAATAGGTGAACTGGCTGTGTTGATGTGTGAAACCAAACTTGATTTTGCAGCACGAGTTCCAAGTAAAACTGATCACTAGGCGTTTGCATTGAACTGATAATGGTAAAATGGGGACTCCTTAGATTAAAAGACATAGAACATAGAACATTACAGCACAGTACAGGCCCTTTGGCCCATGATGTTGTACCAGCATTTTATCCTGCTCTAATATCTATCTAACCCTTCCCTCCCAAATAGCCCTCCATTTTTCTATCATTCATTTGGCTATCTAAGAGTCTCTTAAATGTCCCTCATGTATCTGCCCCCCACAACCTCTGCTGGCAGTGCTTTCCACGCACTCACTACTCTCTGCATTTAAAAAAAAACTTCCCTCTGACATCCCCCTTATACCTTCCTCCATCACCTTAAAATTATGCCCCCTTGTGTTAGGCATTTTCACTCTGGGAAAAAGCCTCTGACTGTCCACTCAATCAATGGCTCATCATCTTGTACACCTCTATCAAGTCACCTCTCATCCTCCTCCTCTCCAAAGAGAAAAGCTCTAGCTCACTTAACCTCTTCTTATAAGATGTGCTCTTCAATCCAGGCAGCATCCCGGTAAATCTCTTCTGCGCCCTCTCTAAAGCTTCCACATCCTTCTTATAATGAGGTGACCAGAACTGAACACAATACTCTGTGTGGTCTAACCAGAGTTCTATAGAGCTGCAATATTACCTCGCAGCTCTTGAACTCAATACCCCAACTAATGAAGGTCAACACATCTTAACAACCCTATCGACCTGCATGGCAACCTTGAGGGATCTATGGATGTGGACCCCAAGATTCCTCTGTTCCTCTACACTGCCATTAACCCTGCATTCTGCCTTCAAATTTGATCTTCCAAATTGTATCACTTCACACTTATCCGGGTTGAACTCCATCTGCTACTTCTCAGCCCAGGTCTGCATCCTATCAACTTCCTGTTGTAATCTACAACAACCTTATACACTATCCACAGCACCACCAATTTTCATGTCATCAGCAAACTTACTAACTCACCCTTCCACATCTTCATCCAAGTCATTTATAAAAATCACAAAGAGCAGAGGTGTCAGAACAGATCTGACCTCCAGGCAGAATGTGCTCCATCTACCACCACAGTCAGTCTAAGTTGGTTTCTATACTGCCAGGCTGAAACAATGGTACTTATTCAATGTTTCTTTAGTGCTTTGTAATTGTAAATTTAGTACCGGTGATATCTGTATGAATGATAAACTCCACCGGAAAACACTGGTTAAATGAGAATGAACAGGAGATCTAGGAGCTGATTAACCACAAATGCAAAACGATCTTGAACTGGAAATTCCACCATGGCTGAAGGGTATAAAATAAAGCTTGACAAGCACTTATGGGCTGAAGTCTTGCTTAAAAAAAGCTTGTGACCTGTATAGCAAACCTCCAGGAAGAATGGCGGACTGTACTTGTGTTAAGAGGGCTGGGAGCTTGTTTTCAGTTTATGTGAAAATCCAGAAAATGACCTAAAATCGCAGCTTCACATTGTGCTTTGAGAGAACCGAACTTTTCAAAAGCTCTAGATGTGAGTGTTGGGAAACAGAACAGCTGTGTTATAGTAAGGAGTCAACATGTCTAGTTACCTGAGATCTCTGTATATCCAAAGAGCTACAACCTGTGATAAAATAGGGGCTCCATATGTGTGAATTTTGTCCAAAGAAGCTTTTAGAAATATCAACATTCAGGAGTTTTGTTTACACCTGGCATGTATTTGGTTTGGTTCAGCAGCAGATAGCAGGTACTGATAAATATAAAAGCTATTATTTCACCTAATGTGCTCATTAAGTGTAAATTGTAAATACATAATTTTATGAAATCTTGAAGTAAAGTAACATTTATTTACAGTTCAAATTGCCCAGCTATAGGAAGAATGTCATTAATCTGGAAAGGGTGCAGAAAAGATTCACAAATATGTTAACAGGACTGGAGGGCTTCAGTTATAAGGGGAGTGTGGATAGACTGGGACTTTTTTTTCCTGGTGCGTAGGAGGCTGAGGGGTGACTTTATAGAGGTTTACAAAATCTTGAAGGGCATAGATAAGGTGAATGCACACAGTCTTTTTCCCAGGGTAGGACATAGGTTAAAGGTGAGAGGGGAAAGATTTAAAAGGAACCTGAGGAGCAATGTTTTCACATTGAAGGTGGTCAGTATTTGGAATGAGCTACCAGAGGAAGCTCTGGAGGGGGGTACAATTACAACGTTTAAAAGATATTTAGACGGCTACATGGATATGAAAGGTTTAGAGGGATCTGGGCCAAACACAGATAAATGGGACCAGCTCAGGTAAACAACTTGGTTGATATGGATGAGTTGGGCCGAAGGGCCTGTTTCTGTGTAGTGTAACTCTTTTAAAATTGCATCACTCAGCTAACACAGATAACATACAGGAAAGGGGAGCAGAATTAAAATACTTGTTGTTCAGGCCAGTGGAAAGGAAGCATGAAAAATACTGTGTTAGACCAAAGGAGGTTCTGCAGTTTCTATTTGGTTATGGCAGTGAGATTTGACCTCATGTGTGATCTCTCAGCCACAGAATAAGAACAGGAGCTACAGTCAACCACAGAATTACTGTAGTCAGAAAGGACGAACTGGCCTTTCACCAGTGAATGTTGGCAGGTGAATCACTGAGACAGAAAATATAGCCAGGCTGAGCTGATCATTCACTGTGAGTCATGTGTCATGAGATCATTGGCAGATCCCATGAAACATAACTTCCAGTCAATGTCTTGCTGGATAGCTGTGGGTATCAACATACAGCAAGGAGGATAGAGAAAAGAAAGGTATAAAAATGTCATCTGTTACATAAAGTAACTGTAATTGTTCAGCTACAAGTAAAGGTATTTCACTATGGAATAAGGGATTCTAGTTTGTTGTCATTTACAAATATATCCCCAGTCAGGACTTCTGCACAGCTGGTGATAATCACATTCCCAGGCTATCGTAAACACAGAGAGTGAGTGGAAACTCTACTTCTATACCTACAGAACAAGTGTATGGAATCAACATACATGGGTTCTTCACTGCGATCGAGACTATTTGTGGCCCATACACCCAAGGCTTGCCTTGCTTAGAGCCAGAAAAGAAAAATAACCTACTGGGAAAGAAAGGCAATCAGAAAATACTGGAATGAGCACTTCAAAGAACTCCTCAACTGAGACTATTCTTGATGTGGCTTTGACTGAATCCCATAGTACACCTACCATTCGTCCGATCTTGCCACTATCCCTCAAGCAGTTGAAAAACCCAAATATCAACCAAGAAACAACAAGGTCTCTGGAATATAAGTATCACTTACAGCAATCTCTGGAACCATCTCCAGGCAAAGGAAGACATTGATGAAATTCCCCACTATCTCCAATGCACTAACATGGCCTTAGCCTTCAGAGGAATTGTATGTTGAAAAGTGAAACCTCTAACCCAGCACAAATCTTAAGATCTACCAGACAGCAATGTTCCCTGCCCTTGTATATCTCAAAGGGCAGAAAGTATACCAACAATGCTATCTTCAAAACATCCTGCAAATCCACTGGCAGGATGATCAAATCAATGTCATCATTTCCCAGGCTGTCATCACCAGCACTGCCCTAATTGCAGTCAGTTAGCTCCATTGGATGGACATTATTCAAATCCCTAAAAAGACTCCTGAAACAGGTGCTCTACTCTGAGCTCCATCACAGGAGGAGATTACCAGGAAGACAGAGAAATTGACAATGTTCTCAAAGCTTCCTTGGGATTATAACCTCCCCAAGTACTTGGGAATTCCTGGGCCGCAATCTGAAAATTGAAAATAAATATTTGGGATGCCACTGACAATTTTTGGGAGCACATGGAAACTCAGCAAAAATGGTAGAAAGTGTGTATCACCTCCCATGTTGGCATCTTGAGCTACCCTAATACACCTATAACCAGCATGCAAATAGGTCATCGTCTTCCTCTAGAGTCTGGCCTAAGAAGAAATTAAGACCTACACCTAACAAACAGGAAAGGTGCTCGGGAGGAATTGATAGATTTTAAAAATTGAATTGATGCCAAACTGGATTAAGGCAGTGTAGTCCTGATGATATCATCTAGAAGAAATTGGACACTTACAAATCCTCAAACCCAGTGGCAGGATAGGTAAATTCATGACTTATCATTGGCCAATATCCCCAGCACTGAGACTTATCATGCTGATGCAAATGTCTAACTGAAATAAACACTCCAGTCTGATCTCCTTCATAGTGTGAGTTTTCTGGAAAATGTTTCAAGGACATTCCATTGGTCTCCTTTGAAATAATGTAACATTTTACTGACATGGAATCCCTGACCCATGGAAGGGGACCATTTCAGAAGGTGCTGTGCATCACAGATCTCTACAGTGGTAGCACAGACACATTGTGTAAATAGAAGAAGCAGTGCAGATCATTATAAACAACCCATCTACTTGCCCCATCAAGCATCACCAGCCCCAACAGTAGCAAAGTCTGTGGTCCTACTTGGAACATTTTAGCTACCTCAGAACCCATAGATCCCCAGTGGAATCATGTCATCCTTGACTCTGAAGTAGTTTAGAAAGGACACAGACTAAACAAAATACAAAGTCCGTATTTTATCAAATTTGAAAATCAGCTGAAGCTGGAAATTTAAATCTGGAAAGATGATGCCAAATATTGGGCAGTATTTAGAGGGGAAAAGTTAGGTTTTAGTCTAAGATGTCAAATGTGGCCTGCAGAAAGTTCAACAGAAAATCTGCAGGCTTCTAATAAATTATTAAGTTGAGAATGCCCAATAAAAATTTCCTAGAATCACAAGGCCTTTTTTGAGGAATTACATGAAATTGGAAGAGAAAATTTATTATCAGTCATAGAGCTGAAGATACACAGAAAATGTATTTGGCATTGAGAGGTATTTAATCTGGGTAAATGGCAACAGCTGAATCATTGAATGGAACTTGTTAAACCAAAAACAATTGAGCAACTGTATGTTTGTAGGATACTTGAAACTAAAGACCATACACTAGATATTCAACAATAAATCCAGTGGAAAATTCAAAGAAACCTGTTGCCCACAATGGTTGGAATGTGAAATATGTCACCATGTGGAGTGGTTGCTGATAATATCTTTGATATTTGCAATGAAAGATAAAGTAAAAGAAGATGCAGGCAGTTAAATGAGGAGGTGTAAGAGTTAGTTTGCATGAAATATAAACATCAGCCTAAATTAGATGGGTCAAATGGCTTGTTTCTGTGTCATTGGTTCTATGTGAGTTAGAGCCTGTTCTTCATTCATCAAGATAATGGCTGATTATTTTTCCTGCACTATTCCAATATCCAGTGCTTCTGCAATTTTTAGAAATCTATTGACATCTGTTTTGAATGAACAATGAGAGAACTTCCACAGCCCTCCAGGGTAGAAAATTCCAAGGATTTTCCACCACCTGCATGAAGAAATTTCTCCACATCTCAGTCTTAAATGGCCTGGCTTTTATTCTGAGACTGTGACCTATGGTTTGAGACTCCTCCTTGCATCCAGCTATTGAGCTTTGTAAGAAATTTTGTAAATGTCCGTGAGAGTTCCTCTCATTCTTCTAAACTCTAGAAAATACAGGTCCAGTTCATTCGAGCTCTCCTCATGGTAAACCTACTAACCCTGGAATCAACTTGGTGAATCTTTTGTTAAGTGCTCCTACTATGACAAGTATATCTTTTTTTTGAGTAAGTCAAAAACTGTACACAGTACTCCAGCTATGGTCTCACTTAGTCCTGCAGAATTGCAGTAAAAAGTTCTTTACTCCTTTACTTAAATCCTTTAGTGATA
>JAUZTB010000118.1:59062394-59076396 GCA_034780895.1 Rhynchobatus australiae | reverse complement strand
TTTATATCAGTACAGTTGCTAATGACAATAAAGATGAACAATGTGACATTTAAAAATGCAATGGAAGCATTCAGTTGCTTCTCTTCATCTAATATGTTATTGCCCAAACTATATTATCACCCTCCAAATGTATACTCCTTACACATACACTTTTCATTTTTATAGAATTTTTTAGGCAAAGGTATTATCCTTGCTGAGTTAGTTTTTTTAAACCTAAATATTACAATCAGAAAATCTACCATAAGAGTCCAAAATAGCAATTCTTTTTCATTGCTCTTCCCCATCATATCTTCTTTCCTTCATTTCGAGAAACATGCTTAGCTAACAAACAAACAGAATCCAATATTTTTTCCTTTTTTAAAAACACATTTCCACAGCAGGCCTGTATTTCAGAAGCTGCACTGCTTCTCAAGGTCTGATTACCAACAGAAATTCTTGGCAGGTCTTCTGATGCTGTGGTCAGTTTGCGAAAGGATGGCTGGCAGCAGCTATAGGATGGTGCAAGGTTTTTTATCCTTGAAGGGATTTTCAGAGGCTGGAACTCCGACGAGTAATGGGTCATTCCGTGCATGCTGCTCACAGTAGTTCATCAAATCTACAGCTGCCTTTGAAACCTGTCAAGGTTAAAGAGTCATCAATGACATTGACTAGGCAAGACAATGATGTAAGAAATCACAAAAAAAGTCATGGACTGCTGCAGGATCTTGCAAATTCTGCAGCTTTAACCTTGGTCCTGCACCAGTTAAAACTTAATCATGCCATATTTTCATGTTACAAAATCATTATTTTCTTCAAAAAACATTTTCCCTCTAAATTATATGTCCGACTTGCTCCCTCATTATTACCCCAAGACTGGACATCAAGATTAAAATCCTCAGACAGACCTGAATTATTGGTTATTTTCCTCAAAAACATGTTTGTATTCCTTAAGTCATTGTGAAAATACAGATTTACTAAGGAAAGTGCATTCATCCCAACATATTTTTATGTAAATTATTGAATAACTCTTACAATGACTTTGGAACATCACAGAGAAAACAATTCAGAAAATACTAAGAGTTTGTAATTTTTCTCATTAGTCTGAAAATGATGGAAATTAATGTTCATCAGATTTATCTGAATTATTCAAATAGGCCCATTTAAGTCAATCAGCTTAATGTGTGTGTTAAAGTTGCAAAGAGAGCAGCTTGGTACAGATGCGCAAAACATTTGGACAAAATCACTTAAAATTATCTAACATATTTATTTAGCCTGATTAAAGAAGCTGATGAGCTTACCTGAGTGCCCCAAATCTGAGTGATGTATTTGAGCTGGTTGCAGCTGCATTATCCACATTATAAATTTGTTCTCCCAAGAAATATTTTCTATAGAACCAATTTTTTCTTGAGGCAAAATGCAGAGCTTGAAAGAAAAGATGATTGAGCTGACCAACAGCTCTAGGTCTTGGATAGGGAAGTGGTCCAAGTCAACTGAGGCACAAAGCCCACTGACACAATTCTCCTTCCCCGGGGCCACAAGGCAACCTTCCAGAAATGTAAACCTTGTCTGGGTTTCTTATCACATACTGCTCGTGAGCTATGGTAACTTAGCATCTAAGTAAATATTACTGTTGGGATCTGAATGATGTCATCAGATCCCAACAATTTGGCCTCCATGCTTCTAGAAATCAGAACTGGAATGGTAATAGGAAGAAAAGTGAGGGACAAGGGAGGGAATTTAGCTGCTTCTGCCACCTGTCACTTAACCTCACTTGCCCACGCCAGACCAACACCCAGCTGAAACGGAATGGGGCAATTACTTCTCCCCATACATAGGCTGTGAAAAAAAATGAACCAGCAATTAGCATTGACTGAAACTGCCTTAGAGCCTTAACAACTGGAATCACATTTTCATTGCAATGCATAGGTAAAGATCAAGCTTCATTTTTAGAAATATTATTAATATTTTCATTTCATGAAACCACAGAAAGATAAAAGGAAAAGGAAATAACAGAAGAAAAATTTTAATGCTTCTGATTGTTTTGTGAGATTATTGAATGATAGCATGGAAGGCCATCAGGCTGCTGTGTTTTTGCTGTTCTTTTAATAGCTATCCAATTCATCCTATTCCGTAGTTCTTGGAAGTGTTTTCCCTTCCAAAGATTAGTCCAATTTCCTTTTGAGAGTTGCCATTGAACCTCTGATTTTTACTGCTTCAGGTTATGCATTTTAGATCACAACTCTCTGTGGCAAAACAAATCCTTCATATTGCCTCTAGTTTTAAAATCTATGCTCTTTGGTGACTGACACTTCTACAGTTGAAAGCAGATTCATTTTATGCATGTTATTAAAACTATTTATGATTTTGAACCACTAACAAATCTTTCAACCTACTCTGCGCTAAGGACTGGGATTGCTCTGAGAGCCAGCTTAGACTCGATGGGCCAAATGGCCTCTTTCTATGGAAATATGATGAGGAGATAGACTCTAGTTGCTCCATATTACTTAAGTCTCCATTCCTGGAATCCTTCCAGCAAATCTTTTCTGCACTTTTTAAAGGTCTTCACATCCACTCTTAAGTGTAGCACACAAAATTAAACACAATACTTCCATTGAAGCTTAATCATGCGCCACATTGACTTAATATGTTTTTTGCATTCTATGCTCCTTTTAATAAAGCCAATGATCTTATTTGCCTTTTCTAACTGGTTACACAATTTCCCTTGCTAATTCAAAGTTTTGTGCACATACATCAATTGGTTTCCATGATTTTGCACCTCAATAAAAACTGTACCATTTAATACATAAGGCCTCTCTCCACTTTTCCTGTCTGAATGTATCACCACACAAGTCTTTATCTGCAATGCCAGCACATTTCACAAGTTTATCTTTGCCTCAGGGAAAGCTGTTATTGTCCTTCTTTCCTTTTGTTACGTTTCTGAGTTTCACATATTCTGCAAACTTTGAAATTCTGTCCTGTATATCCCTGTCTAGTCATTAATATATATTAGAAAAGGCAGTGATCCTAACAATGACTCCTGGGTAACATCACTGCAAACTTTCCCTCAGTCTGAAAGAAAACCATCAACACTACTCTTTTCTTTTTGCCCCTTAGAAAATTTTGTATCCCCATAATCAATGCGCCTCTTAAGCTTGTCAGCTGTAATTTTACTTACGTCTATTATGTGGTATTGTCAAGTGCCTTTTGAAAATACATATACGTAGCAACCACACTATCCTCATCAACCTTCTCCATTACTTCATCAAAGAATCCAATTGAGTTTGACATACCCAAATAGCCTTTAGCAAATCCATGCTGGCTTTCATTTATTAGCTCATAATGTTGCAACAAAGATATCTGTGTTGGGAGATACTCTTTCTGCCTATCCCTTCTGAACAGCTTATAAATTACTTCTTTTTTCTGCCTGTTGTACAATATTTGGAGGGAAGAAACTGTATTTATGCAGCAGCCCGCATAGATGTAGGACATCTCAAGTGGTTCGTTACCATCCAAGCACCTTTAAATTGGGGTCTCTACTGTAATGTAGAGAGAAATGTGATTCAAACTGAACACAGCAAGGTGCCAGAACATCAATCTCACTATCCTGGAACTGGCCCACAGAACAAGCGCAGAAGTAAATCCTCCATGAATCTTTTATCTGTTTTCTCCCAAAAGTTAATGATTTTGGTACTACATCTGTAGATTAGAAAAGGACTTTGAACTTGCCTTTAACAATTTTACTTTGTGTTGGCTTGATTAGCTGTATTGATTTAACTTGAAACAGCATTCAGTTAAATTTACTATTCAATTTCAAAACTTCCATACATTCAAAACGTATTTCTGAGCACGCTGAAAATTTGCTCTTTTTTTTCCTGGTGTTTAAATACTACAATGGCTTTCAGAAATTTTGTCTATGAGGTATGTGTGGGGGAGGGGGGGGGAGACCACTGCTTTAAGTCTAGAAATCAGATGGGTTACCTCTTATGGTTTCAGAGCCATGTAATTGAAAATGCAGTTGCCACAGAGTTATTGATAATGACTATTTCATGGTTGTTCTGTGTTACCCCTGAAATTTGACATGGAATTTTCAGGTGGGGGTTGCATGTGTGCTTTTGTAGAGGATTCCACATCAGATGTGAATCAAACTGCAATTTCTTGCATGATGCTCTCTTTGGAGTGCTGTTGGGGAAAGTTAGACCCAATTGTTCTGACAGTGACCATTGTTGGGCATTACTGGGACAACCAGGTCTTCACAGCACAGAAATGGATGAAGAGCCCACTAAAGTAAGTCCCATACCTTGTCTTTTGTATTCTGCCCCCAACCAGAGTACTGGATCAAACCCCTTCACTGCTCTCCTCCCCCAAGCCTCCTACACCTCGATCCCCAAAGGCCACGAGACCCCCTGCCCCCCATAATGGTCCAGGTTCTAACCCTTGCCACCTACCTATCTTACCAACAACCTCTGCTCACTGGTGTCCCCGATACCCTTTGACTGACCTATCTCTCCACTGTCTCTCTGATTACCAAAGGTCCATGAAGCTTGATACGGAACTTCCAGGTGCGGGCCGCATGTGTGCTTTACAGAGGACTCTGCATCAGATGCAAATCAAACAGCAATTTCTTGACATATCAGGAAGCCTTGATCTTCAGCCACTATTCACCTCTGCTGACCACCAACTTGATCACTGTTTCAAACCCCTAATCTTCACCGGGCTTTATGACCACCAGACCTTTATCCACCCACCTCTCCTCCCACTGATCACTTGGACCTGGCCAAGACCTTGGGTCTGGGACAATCAGTGAGAGATCAGATCTTTTCAGGTGTTACTTAAATCTGCAGTCACGGTTATACCCATCTGGCACATCTTTTAGAGCATACTGTAATTTTCAGTTCCACACTTGCACAACCAGCAGAGTTGCTGCCTCACAGTTTCAGCGACCCAGATTCAATCCTGAATTCCAGTGCCATCTGTCTGGAGCTTGTACTTTCTCTCTGTCACTGTATGGGTTTCACCCAGGTGCTCTTGTATCCTCCAACTTTGGAGTAGGTTGGTAGGTTAATTGGTTAGTGTAAATTTCCCCTACTGTGTAGACGGAGAATAGAATGTGGGGAGAATTGATGAGTGTATAGTGAAAATAAAATGGGATTCGTGTAGGATTAGTGTAAATGATTGATTGTTGGTCGGTGGGGATTCAATAGGCTGAAAGGCCTGTTCCAATGCTTTGTGACTATGACATGTGCCACTAAGAAGCTAAATTAAAGTCGGTCTTAGTCAATCATAGAGGGATATTAATAGTGGCTTATTCAAATGGTCTATGTGAACATATTGTTTGGTGTCAAGCATTTTATTCTTGTGCAAGTTCTTGGTTAGACTTCAGTTACTATCAGAACCTTATGATGATATTGAAACTTTGGAAAAAGTGGAGAGAAGGGACTGTCACATGACTTTCCACTTTGAAGCATTTCAGTTATCAAGATGGAATCAAAGATTTGGGGCACTACATTTCGATAAGTACTGTCTTATAGTGAAATAAAAACAGAAAATACTTGTGATACTCAGCAAATCGGGCAGCATCCATGGAGAGAAAACAGAGTTTCAGCTAAATGACCCTTCACTAGAGCGATGCTTTAGTCGTGATTTGACTGAGGTTTACAGGATGATGAAGGAAATAGCTCTTTTTTCCCCAACTGAATAGGTTTGGAAGCATCACAATCTCAAGTTATTTATTACATTTGGCAGGAACTAGATATCATGTTGCTCTCTTCCCACAGAAGTGTGGATCTAATGAAAATATTGCTGTCTTTTTGGTGTTTATAGAATTGCTGAATTTCTTCAAGCAACACCTGCACTTATTGCTGACTGAAATTGAGATAATCTCCTACAAGAGGAAAGCCCCATATATCATTAATCATGGTAGGTGTGGTTTCCTGAACACACTTCCATCACCTCAAGGATCAAAGAAGAAGTTTAGAGATTTTCTTTTTCTCATTAATGCTCTGTGTTTTTAACAGTGTATTTTCAGCTTTCCTGGGTTATGTAACTTTCTGGAAGTGGAGTGCATGTGAAAATAAAATATAGATGTGTATTTATCTTGCACCTTTAGTCATTCCAAAGGCCCTGAGTGTATTTCTACAATGTAGGAACCACAGCAGCCAACTTGAACACATCCAGGACCCACAAAATGATTATAACCAATCTTAGTTTTAAATGAATTTGGTTGAGGGATAAATTTTGGCCAGAGCATAGGAGGGACCTTCCCAATTTGTCTTCAAAGTAATGCCATCAGAAATTTATTGTCTATTTGGATTATCAGATGGGGTTTAATGAATCTCTGATGGGTGACACCTCAACTGCAATCTATCTCCACTGCATGGAATGCTGGTCCTAATTCCATGCTCAAGCCTCTGGAATGGGAATTGAATTGATAGAGCGTTGAGTTCCACCTCTGAGTCATGGCTGACGCCCACTATACATTTACTGTGATGCACAAAGGCATTATGTCAGAGAGGCTAGAAGGACCAATTTTTTCCTGACATTTTGTGTTCTTATCAGTGCTTTGTTGGGGTGAGGTCCCTTAGGCCACATGCATCTTCAAATATCAAGCAGATTGCCATCTAGATGCTAACTGGCATTATAACTAATCTCCTTCTGTAGTAAGAAATAGCTGGCAACAGCAGCATCACCTGTGCAATATGCTGATGGCTCTGTAATGTTCGGTTCTCTCAGTGCTCTGGTAATACTCTGAACTTATGCTATCCTAAGCTGACTGTACCAGATCTGATCAATAGCTTCATGGTCATTTTTCTGAATATCTCTTCCTTTTCCTCTGCATGAGTTGTACTTGCTTCATCTGGTCAATAACTTTTTATTTTATGTTTCTTTGACACTTTTTCATTAGAAGCTGTGGAACAAATTAACATGATGCAAATCTAGCATTCATATCAAAAAATACAGGGGAAAAAAGCTCTCAGAGAATAAGTTGTTTAATCAATCTTTCCCCATAGGTAAGTATAATGGGTTGACTATATAGTTGAATCAGCCTCCGAAACTCATTCCAGTGATTTCAAGTGAATGGATTTTTGAGGCAAGTTAATGAATCCATAGAAACTACACACCATGTTTAGTGCTACCATCATGGCAAGTGGCCTATAGTTGATTAACCAATTAATCAGGTGCAAAATGGGTGGCACAGTGGTGCAGCTAGTGGAGCTGCAGCCTCACAGCTCTGGTGACCTGGGTTCAATCTCCACCTCTGGTGCAGTCAGTGTGGAGTTTGCAACTTCTTCCTGTGTGGGTTTCCACTAGGTGCTCAGCTCTCCTCCCATGCTACAAAAACATGTGCTTTGGTGGTTTAATTGGCCACTGTAAATTGCTTGGAGTGTGTAGGCGAATGATAGGATCTGGGGGGAGTTAACGGGAATGTGGGGAAAAATAGGTGTCAGAGTAAGTTTGTGGGGAATGGAATTGCTTGTGAACTGGCATAGGTGTAATGGGCCGAAATGGCTTCCTTCTACGTTGTAAGGAAATATAGTAAAATAAATCAAAAAGATCTCTGCAGATCTCACAGAGCGACTGTGACAAGGTTTATTGCAATAAATATAAAAAGAAATAGACACAAAGGATTGTCAGAAGGGAAATAGAAAGAAAGCATAATGAATTAAATCTGACAGAGTAGTGAAGCACAATGGGCTACAATCTATGCCTTTTTTTCAGTGCTGTGTACGTGAAAATCAGTTATTTCTGTACTGGAATGCAATTGCAATAATTTCCAGGGCAAATTGTGACCCGCTGGAAATATGACAAGATATTTTTGGTTGCGAATTGTGCCGATGACGTGTTTTCCATGTCAACTGTTCATGGAATGATCTAATTCCCTATGAAATCTCCTTTACTACACTGCCCAGGAAATGAGATCACATCATTCTGAGATGAACCTGTCACATGCCATTCTTAGAATTAATGTGGTTTAATAATGCTTCTGTCTGAGTAGATCCCAGCCACAGGCTGAGGATTCCACTCAGATAGGTTCCACTATCTTCATCGTCAACATTTCTCCACTCTCCCGTGCTACCTGATATCCTGACTTAAGGAAGAATGCAAAGGCCAACTCACCAATTGCCCCCAATGCCACCCTGCAAATCCAGCTCTGCAATTATCTTCCAATTCACCTCTCAGGCTCGGAACCTTGTCTCCTTAATCAACCTCCTTACTTCCTCCCATCCATCCTTCAGCTCCCAACTCCGGCCGTGATTCCCAACTCCTTGATCATTCCGTGATTCTCTCTCTGACCTCTGATTCGACCTGAGGGAAGTCCCAACAATTGGCCCTCCCTCTCCTTTGATGCCCCCAACGAACCAGATATACCTGATATTTTCCTTTCGGTGCTGTGCCATTGCGGAACCTACAAAGTAAGTTGTGCGCGGTCCATTTATTAGTTCCCAAGGGTGTGGGATTGTGACATGTCGCACAAATACTCTTTAATGAGCCTGCCCCGATGCCAATTAGGTCTTATGTCAAAGAAACTCCAATAAACAAGAAATTACCAATGTACTAGAAGCATTTGGATAAAACGTTAGCTTTAAAAGGATATATAACAGAAGGAAATTATTTAATTATATCTGTCATCTCAGCAGGAGCCATGCTGGCTGGAACCAAAGGGTGGAGAAATTGGCTCACTGACAGAAAAAAATGTTGTGGTGAATACTTATTTTGTGGACTGCAGGAAGGTAGACAGTGACATTCCCCACGGATCAGTGCTGGGATCATTGCTTTTCCTGATATGTTTGATGATTTTGTATTGGATGTGCAGGGAGCAATTACAAAACCTGAAAGCACAATGGACACTAGACATGGGTCGGCTGGTGGAATGGATGGACATTTGCCAAATAAAAATTTTCTGCTCAGGAAATTGTGAAGTTGTACCGGAGCAATAAAACAAACTGCTGGAAAATCTCAAGAGGGTTGAGCAGCAACCGTGGAGGCACAGGGATGGTCGACGTATCGGATCGAGACCCTGCATCGGGATTGAGAGTGGAGAGGGAAGAAAATAGTCAATATATAGAAGTGAGAGGGAGGGGTGAGACAGAGGCTGATAGGTGATAGGTGGAATCAGATTAAGTGGGGATGGCTGGCAGATGGAGCCAGGTGGGGGAGAGTGAAGTGTGAGTGTTGAGACAAAGGATGGTAGTGATAGGTGGAACCAGATAAAGGAGGGATGCTGGGCAGATGGAACCACATGGGGGAGGGGATAGGAAAGGTAAACCCAAGGGAGAAGAAATCCAGATGGATGGGGATGTGGGTGATGGGCAGATGAAACCAGGTGATGGAGGGCGAAGAGTTTTGGTAATGGTTGGGGGGCAGGGGGGATAGAAAAGGTGAACAAAGGGAGAAAAATCCTGGGCGAACATTGAATTTTCCTGTGTTCCTTTCCTACTCCCAACAGTTGATTCTCTTAATAGCTAAACAAAAATCTATTAACCAATTGAATATGGCCTTGGTGAGACAGCACCTGAAATACTGTGTCTAGTTTTGATTTCCTTGCCTAAGAAAGGATGCCAAAGAGGGAATGCAGTAAGATTCACTGGACTTAATCCAGGGATGCTGTGTTTGCTGCAAGAGGAGAGATTGACAAGACTGACTATATTCTTTAGATTTAGTAGAATGAGAGGAGATCTAATCAAAACGTACAAAATTCTGTAGAAAAAACTGAGATGAAAAATTTCTTCACAGAGGGTGATGATTCTTCGGAATTCTCTGCCCCAGACAATTTTGGAAGCTCTCTTGTTGTGTCCATTTAAAACAGAGATGGATAGATTTCTGGGTATGTGGGGAATCAAAGGCTATGGGGATAGTGTTGGAAAACGGCACTGAGGTAGAAATGAGCCAAAACCTTGATGAACAGCAGTGCAGGTTCAAAAGGCTGTATGGGCTATTCCCGCTCCTATTTCCTATGTTCTTATCTTTGTAGGAGCTTCCAATGCTCCTTGGGTAGAGAATTCCGAAGATCCCCTGCCTTTTTGGTGAAGAGATTTATTCTCATCTCTGTTGTTCTAAGGCTGTGAGCCCTGGTTCTAGACTCTCCTGCATGAGAAAACATCATCCCTGCATCTATTCTGTCAAGCCCCGTAGAATTCTATATGTTTCAATGAGATCACTTCTTATTACTCTGTATTCAAGAGACGATAGGTCTGGTCTGCTTAATCACTCCTGAAACGAGTAACCTACCACCCTAGAAATCAAACTGGTTTAGCTTTACTGCTTCTTCTATTGCAAATATATCCGTCCAGAGTTAGGTACACAGTATTTCAGATGCAGCCTCACAGTGCCCCATATAATTGAAGCAAGACTTCTTTACTTTTGTACTCAAATCCTTTTGCAAGAAAGGCCAACATACCATTTGCCTGCAGTGACACACAAAATGCTGGACGAACTCAGCAGCTCAGGCACATCTATAGAAGGAATGGACGGTTGACGTTTCGGGTCGAGACCCTTCATCTGGACCATTTGCCTTCTTATTTGTTTGCTGGACACCCAGGCCTCTCTCATAATTTAAAAATATTCCACATTTTTTTGCTTTTTCTACCAAGATGGATGACCTCATACTTTTCCATATTACATTTCATTTGCCATGTGTTTGCCCATTTGTTTAACCAGTCCAATCCCCCTCTGAAGCTTCTCTGCACCCTGCTCAAAGCCTGCACTGTCACTCAGGATGTAGATTCAGGAAATTTGGATATTCTAAACAGTTGGAGCCTTAGTACTGATCCCTGCAGAACCCCATTTATCACAATCTGAAAAGAACCTACCTTAATGGTTTATTCCTACCCTCTATTTTCAGTCTATCTTACACTTTATTCCCATCCTCTATTTTCTGCTCATTGATCAATCCTCAATCCATGTCATTATTACCTAAATACTGCGTGCCCTGGAGTCACTGAGACTCAATTTGGCTTAACAATCCCTCGTGTGGCACTTTATGGAAAACCTCGTGGGAGTCCAAATATGTCACATTCACTGGTTTGCCATTATCTATTCTGTAAGCAATATCTTCAAAATACCCCAACATGTCACCACTGGTTTACATAATGCTGTGAAATGTTTGCACATCAAACATATATTGCCTAGGAGCCAGTGGTTATAGATTTAGATTCCTATAGTGTGTCTACAATGTGAAGATGGACATGCATAAGGAATTGGCTGTATAGGTTGCACGTAATCAACACTAGTTGCACACTTATGTTCAAAGAACTAATACTGCATATGCATAACATTAATGCTCATTAAGTATTTTGTGCTCAAGTCTCAGGTAGATTTACACAGAGTGTTGCATCTCCTTTTCCACCCACCCCCACTCACACTAGCATCCGTTAACACAATGGGATTGATAAAGCACAAGAAACAACTCTGCTCTTCCGAATCTAAATCATAGACAAAGAGTGAAGTGCATCGCTTCCCCTTATTGCGCAAACTTGAATATTCTAGAAATCAAAAGCAATTTAGACACCCCTTTAAAAGGAGATAAGATCTTTTCTGTCTGTTCTGCTCTCTGATGTCTGCAAATAAGCCCTCTCAGCCTGTGTAATAATTGCTGGACAGTTGCTGATCTTCTATAAATGAAAGGTTAATTTTCTAGACAGTGTTTTCAGTAACCCTGCAGACAAATTAAATGGCTCTGAAAGCAATGCGGTTTTCCTATTTTATTCAAACACTTTAATTTATTAGTTGTAAAAATAATAGAAATAGCAAGAAAACTGTTTGATTGAAAGCCAAAAGTAGTCAGTCAGGTAAAGGACAGTTTGTTCACTTGTCAAGTAGCCTAAGGTTAAGGAATGGGACAAAATAATCGGCAAATAACTTGAAAGAGTTGAAGAAAAATTGTGGGTCAGGCACCTTTATTGCCTTCCCTGCTTAACTTATTCCTACACCAAAGCTAATCAAAAGGTAAATCTGTTTACAACTTCCACAAAACACTGTTAAAAAAGAAGCCTGTCAAATTTCCTCCAAATGACTCAGAAAAATTTGATGCATATCTTTATCAATAAAAATTTGCTTAACCAGAGATATCAGCGGCTGATATCCACATTCAGCTGCTCACATACCACTGCAGATGTGTGCACATGTTCATATCAAAGATATCTCCTGATTATTTCATGGAATCTTCAGCTAGGTTAACAGAACTTTGAGAAAGTAACCAAATCCTCTCATTCCTAACACATGATAATGAATATCTGATAATTACTGATAAATATCTTCAAAAATAAAGAAAAAGATGTTTTTGAATCTACTGTATATTCAGAGTATAATCTCACAAAAATGTTTTTTTTACACTTGAGGATGAGACTCAACATGAGACTCAACAAAGGTAATGATAGGTTGTGAATCTGGAATTCTGTTCCTCTCTCCATGGATACTGCTTGGCCTGCTAAACATATCCAGCATTTGCTGTTTCTATATTGTCACATTAGCTGTGTTGAGAGATTGTGTAGCAAACTTTGGAGAGAGCTTTGTTATAATACAAGTTAACTTTGCTACTCATCCTCCAAACTTTGGGGTGCCAATTGTTAACTGTAGTGCTTTCCATGGATGGATCACCATGGGTCTTGCTTATGTTGCAATGCAATGAAATCCAGAGGGGAACCACAATGAAGAACAACATGAGCCTCAGGAACAGCATTAGGCTGCTCCTCACCTGCAGTTGCAAAGAAGAGCTTGTTGGGGGAACCAGCCACTTGTCATATGCATACAGAGGGGAATTTTCCTTGATACATCTGAAAGTCAGTGTCCAGGGATTCTCAAGGACCTGGAAATGATGGCAGCCATGCTTTACTGATAGTTGACAAAGATACCACAACCCTCAACTTCTTTGCCTCAAAATCTTTCCAGGCCTCAAATGAGGATATTTACAGAATATGTCAGTCTCTGACAGATAGATAATTGTTTCTCAATTATGTCAACTGTTCTAGCATTGAGGACACTGAGTGCTTGTAGCCATTAAGGCATTCCCAGATGATTTAGTTCATTAAACTGGAAGGATTCTGGACAACTGCGTGAAGGCTTCATTCTCTGTGATTTATTCACAAATCCCAGCTGACTTACAGGTTGGGAGACCAACATTACTTCTTTCTGAGAAAATCTGATTTAATTCTTGTGGAATCTAAACAAAGTAAACTGCCAACACAAAATCTCATTGAGTAAGCCACCCCCCTGCCAAAGGTAAACTTTGAATACCTCGTCCCATCTGGAAATGCTGTCCAAATGCATGAGCACTGTCTCCAGAATCATGATGGGTCTGCTGCGCTCTGCACAATATTCTGCAGCAGCAAGTGATGAAAGCATGAGAAGATGCGTGCAATAGCAGAGCAGTGCACATTGTGGCCTGAGAATTTTTGAATTTCCCCACTGCTAACTTGCACCAAAATGCTCATCTGCTATTAAGGTGCCAAACCTTAGTTATTTTCGTAGCATTAGACAGTGCCATGCATCTGGGATTAGTTTTATGTTTGCAGTGCCAGATGTGGGGACCCAGGGAGACTACCAGCCTTCCCGAGGACTACATCTGCGCAAAGTGCATCGAGATGTGGCTCCTCAGGGATCATGTTAGGGATCTGGAGCTGCAGCTCGATGAGCTTCGGCTGATTAGGGAGAGTGAGGAAGAGAGAGACAGAAGCTATAAAGAATTTGTACAGAGTACCTCTGTGACAGTCCCCCTCAAAAATCTGTATCTCATTTTAGAATCGGTTGGAGAGGATGACTTGACAGAGGAAGACCACGGCAAACCGGCTTTGGCACCGTGCCTGGCACCGTGGTCCAGCAGGCAAGGAGAAATGTAGTGGTCTTTGGGGATTCTATAATGAGGGGAACAGATAAGAGATTCTGTGAACCTGACAACAGTACCCGGATGGTGTGTTGCCTCCTTGGTGCCAGGGTACGGGATGTCTCGGACTGGGTCCAGAATATTCTGAGGGGAGAGGGTGATCAGCCAGAAGTCTTGGTACATGTAGGTACCAATGACATAGGTAGA
>JAUZTB010000118.1:58954934-58967757 GCA_034780895.1 Rhynchobatus australiae | reverse complement strand
TGAGTCCAGCATGGAATCCATGTGCTGGACAACAAGGCATTAAAGGAGCCAAACTGAGGCCATAACTCAGAACCATGACAAATACTTGATGTGAAACTGAAACGAGGTTAAGTAAGCTATTCTGGAAAAGGCAGTTTCAACCTTATTTGGCCTGGGAAATGAAAAGCTGCCCAAAGCTTTTGAAATTTCAGGCAAAGAGAACTAGAGATCAAAATAAAGAAAAGCTTGTGTTAGTTAACTCAACACAGATATGGTGTCTGAGCCAACTAATTAAACTACTGACAGACAAACATGCAAGAGTAATGCTGCTGGTACAAGTATAAGTGTACAAACCACAAATCAAAGGAGCTGAACCTGCAGAAGATGTGGTAATTTACCAATACTTTATTCATGAAAATAGATTACAAACAGGTATTTTAAGATCTTGTTATACTATAGTTAAAATACTCAGTTATCATCATTGCATTTTGGTTGTGGCCCCTTTATACGACATCACCAAAAGAAGAATGAAGAACCAAACATGCTGCTGTCTTATGGTTTTTCACACTTCTATTAATTTTTCTCATCACCGTACTGCACTTCACTTCCAACAACCTTCCCACTGAAGTGAAACCAACCTACTGGAATAGTGAGAAATTGTGCAACCTACATCACATCCACTTCTGAACCAATGTCGCCCCAATGTCAGAAGTTGATGGCAGTACGTTGACAATGAGTACGTGCACGTGTCTTCAGAAGCCAAGCTGCAAATAATCGTTCACTTATTCACTGGTTACATGAGAGGATGGGCTTATACTTAACATCTGCAAAACCAAGATTCTCTGTCAACCTGCCCCTCTACTGTACAACACCGTCCACCTGTGAAAAAGGTCCATAATAAAACCCAGGAAAATGCAGGCTATTTCCACATCTCAGGGGCCAACTGTCAGTGAATACAGAATTTAGTGGTGAAATTCACTGTTGTTTTTGGTGTGCCTTAGGACTTCAGTGGAAAACAGCAAATCCAAAGGCTTCGCTGGTGCACCGAAGACAACGGTGATTTTTATCACTGAAATGTTTTCACTGAGAGTTGGCCCCTGAGATATGGGAAATAATCTACACTTTTATTTCAAGACCGAGACTTCAAATCTGACGCATAGCTCACGGTCTGTCCTTCTACATGCTTCTGAAACATGGACTATTTACATTAGGCACCTCATTGCAATGCAGAGATACCATCTACACTGAACCTATAAAATCTATTGGCAGGATAAGTGAACCAATATCAACACCCTTTCCCATGCTGATATCCCCATCACTGAGAACTTAATTACATTCCATTGGGCAGGCCACGTCTTTCATGTGCCCATTATCAGACTCTCAAAACAGATAATCTATTCTGAGCTCTGTCATGGCAACAGTTTGGCAGGAAGTCAGAGGAAGAGATTCAAGGATGTTCTCAATGTCTCCTTGAAAAAGTATAACATCCCCACCTGAGAATTCCAGGCCCATATCTGCCTGAACTGAATTGATGAAGGAACATTTGGATTAGCAACCAGAACCTTGAGTTCATCAATTGGAAGTAGACAGAAACCTGGCATAAATGGCAGAAGGAGTCTAACAACTGCCTACCCTGCCAAGCACCTCCTCCTCTTGTGGCAGAGTCTGTAGATCGCAGATTGGCCTCAGAAGTTACCTCAGAAGCTATAGAACTGGAGGGGAAGGAGATAATCCTCAATCACAAGGGATTGCTTAGCAGGAGTCAATAAACAGCACTTTCCATGTGCAAGGACATCATTACACCAAATCACACAGAAGACAGCAAAGCAAAGTTATTTACACCAGATAGCTTTGATAAGCAGGCAATTTTATTGAATGTCTAGAACCGGCAATTTGATTTCCAAGTCTTGAGCAACAGCATAATTTCAAGGTAGGGATCTCCAAAAGGCCAGAGGACCAGCAAACTGTAGGATTACCTCTAACTTGTCATGAGCAAGACAGCACCTTTCTCTCTTAAAAGGTCAATTGAAATTTTACTCCTACAAGCATCCCGAAACACTGATAAAGCTGCAGCTACACCTACTTTGTGTGCTCATGAGTCAACCACAACTGTTAGCTATCAGTTCCGAGCATCAAGTAAAGGATACATTTTACTTCTGATAATTTGAGTGCATAAAGGCAAGTGCAACAGATATCTCTTTCAACAAAATAATTCTGCATTTTACCTGCTCACATCTACAATTTCAAACTGACTCATCTCTTCTCAGTCTTTTGGTAAAATAGCTGATTCATTGGTAAACAGAGCTAACATGAAAAAAACCACAAAATGGGTGGCAGAAAAATATCCCTTCTGTAGAATGCATGCGCAGATCATTCACAGCAGCTGTGAAAACCCCAAGTAAACAGATCTGCTGAAGAGATCAGAAGTCTTAGATCCCATCTGTCTCATGAAAAGGTCGAATGTGTTTCCCTGTCAGCCAACAACCCCCGCCTCCCCCTCCAACATGTACCACAGAACACCAACACTTCATTTTGCAAAATATGGCTTATGAGTGCCTTTGTTTAATTAGTATCCTTTCTAAGTTACCTTGATTTTTTAATATTTTTCCTACTTAAACTATTACTAAATGGCAAACTGAACACTGCACTGTTAAAAAGACATTGCAAGATTTCAAAAGAGGGCAATGTCATGGCATGAAAAGATCTTGCATCTGAACATCATATGTGGCTTGCAACTCATATTTTTTCTCTTTGTTTACAGTAGCAGTTAAATATATTTGATGTTCGGATTTTGCAATTTGTATCCCCTTCCTTTATCTCCCTACTTGAAAGCTGTAGCCAACAGAAAGAACACAACTCAAAAACCTGCATTAAACCCTCTTGTAGCTGATTGCAGGGAGTTCAAGAGATTGTATGGTTATGGCTCTGTATTACACCCCTTAATTTCCACTAAAAGATGACAAGGAATCAGTTCTGTACTTCAGCCTGAGAATGGTCAGCCTGGAAACAACATCAGTTGCATTCAACCTGCACAAATCCCTGCTCTGTTCCTGTGCCAACATACGGGACTACTGTGCTAGCATAAATTTATTATTTCGAAACAGTTTTAAAAATAACCCAAGTAACTGCACAATTTAATTAAAGTCATCCCTTCTGGCTGTGAGAGGAAACAGCTGCAGCAACCCAATCTACCCCCAAAATCCAAGCATGGAGAAATCAAACTAACACATAAAGCAAAATCCACACCTGTAGTTGAAAAGAAAAAAAAACATGTAACAGCTTCTGAAAGTGGAAAGCTTGAGGAAAAATATATTATTGTAGTTGACTTTTGGCTTCCTGACAGCAGGAATTTGAAGTGAGATTTTGAGGAGGAAGGACTCCACACCAACACTATTTTACAGGGAATGTCAACTACTTGTCACTAATTGATTTTTTCAGGCTGTGCTTCAATTGCATATGGATGTTTTCTCAAATTGTTTCAGGTTGTAACAGTCTGAAGGGATTGGCGTGGCAGGTGCAAGATTTGTCAGCTGACTTCTACACAAATCAATTGTTCCCAATCATGGGTGTATTGATTGGCTTTAGGTTTAGCATGGTTGTAATGCAAAGAGTGCATGGGTTTAGATAAACCTGAAAGAGGAAGAGATGAAGGTCTTGCAGCAGGAGACCAAACATATCAACGATGTTCAAGGCATCATTCCACAACTTGAACTTTAGAAAGGAACAATGTGTGATGTGACTGAGTTTCAAAGAAATCTTCCACTTGTTCCAGACATATCTTCAATCTCAGGTCAAGCAAAGGATCACATTTGTAACAACCATCAAGGTGACTGTGGCAATGAATTTCTATGTGACTGGCTCTTTCCAGATTGGAGCAGGATATATCTGCAAAATAAGATGTAAGAGGACCCAGAGAGAGCTAACTATATCCCTTATCAAAGGTCTGAGAGGAAGGCAGAGCAAAAAGCTGTAAATTGCAGATATCACCTTGATGCAGGGTGCCATAGTCCAAGCAGATCACTTGACAGGATCTGTATGTCATCTTGCCTACGCCAGAACTGGAGTAGATCCCACTCCATTAGCATCCAGCCAGTGTATGACTAGAGGCAACAAATAAGACAAACCCTGCCTGGTACACTGGGAGCTGTCCTGATGCCTTTATTCTGCAGCAGTCCATTGTGCCAGTTGTATTTGACCCAGTAAAACAAAGTGTGGCTCAGAACTAACAAGGGCTGTCAGCTAATGACAATACTGACGCTTCTGTGTTAAACACACAGACTTGTGTGTAACATGCTGACAATACTGATGCTTCTGTGTAAAACACACAGACCTGTGAGTAACATGCTGCCACACAAAATCTGATACAACAGATTATTAAAATGCTGAAAAGGACTGGTCCAGAAGTGTGCTGCAGCTATTGCAGACACCTGCTGATTTGTAACCTCATCATTTTCAAGGTAGAGCCCTTGCCACCAGCTTTTCAGCAAGCAATGAAGAAGCAGTAACAAAAGAGAATCTAGACAGTCCCTTTTTGCTAAACTGTCCATGAACCACTCAGAACGTGAGATGCTGGTAACTATAAACCTAATTCCCCATATGCCAACAGACCAATATCTTATTTTCCCTGCCACTGGCCACCACAGCATTTGCCAGACTATAATACAAAATTAAAAGACATTGCAAAATAAACAATCCAAATCAAATTTACAGGTGAGATCATGCCAAATGGAAATTCAAATCTCATTAGCTTATGTCCTGCCTTCTGCTTGCCTTTGTCTGAATTGATGCTTCTACAGAGGACAACATCAATGGCTACAGCATTGCTGCTGACTTCAGTGGAGGATGCTGAGAAGGCCTTGGGAAGATGACTTTGAGCACTTCTGGGTCTAGAAGACGTAGATGCAGATTGCACCATCCTAGCATGGGGGCAGCTATCTGAGCTGCCAGACAGGGCTTTGGTGCAGTGGGAGGGATAGGAGGATGAATGTCATCTTCATTTGGGAAGTCAGCAGGACATGATCCATATAGCCACTTCCAGCATCCTGGGAAAAACCTCAGTAATATGTTGGGAGCCAATTACTACCCAACTGTGACATCCTGGAAATCCTTTGGTACACCGTACTTCACTGCCATGATGGGAGCTGTCAAAATTTGTCTGGTAGCAAGCTGGCCTTACACGAGAACAGCCTAAGTTCCCAGTGCACCAGCAAAACCTCGACCTGCTGTTTGTGCCACAGTGGAAGCTAACACTTCAACAAGGTTTGGTCCACAAGTACAGAAACAAACTTGCCCACTGTTTCCGCACCAAATCACAAGGAATTTATTATGCATACCCATTATAGCCCTCGGTAGACTGCAATGTACACTCATAGTTAAATCCTTAAAAAACTCACTTGCAACCTCACCCTCTGGTGACCTGAAACTATCCTTTTTCCCCATGCTGGCTACAGGCTGTTTGTGCTGAGCTTTTCAGCGTGCATATCCTCTAAATTACATGCATTGTCAGTATCGGATATGAGGGCTGTGAGTGTATTTTCCAATGATGGTTTGCTTTCATCATTGTGCTGATCCTCCACTGCCTGACCAGTTTGCTATGTTTTGCTATCTGATAGGAAAAAGATACAAGCTTAAGGTCGTACTGGAAAAAAGGACACAAAATGCAAATTATTATGTCCACACCATCAGTAGCTCATAAATCAGAAGAGAGTTTGGAGCTGGGAGATAGATGGGGCGATGAGGAGAAGAATTAGATATGAAAATGCCAACAGCTCTGCTGATCAGACCTGTTGCTGGTCATAGCATCAAAGCTGAACATTACATTCATGGCCATTCTCCATGAGGATTAGACATCCAGACGTCCTGCCCCTCCCCCACTTGCACCTTCTGCCCCAATTTGTCCTGTAAAACAGAGGTTTTGCAATCGATTTGGGTCGTGTGGCTGTCATGGTTGAATAACTAGCACTGTCTGAAGCTTACAGTACAGTTCATGTTGGATACATTTTATATTGGCTTGAAGCAAGTGCAGCAGCAAGTTAACAGAGAGGTACCATGGGTTAAACTATAGCATAAGCTGAACAAATTTGGGTGTGTTTATTTTCAGTTTAGAAGATGTAGTGGCTGACCTAATTTATGTATTTAAAATGGATTTGATGGATTGAAAAGAAAACAATTTCTCTGGCTGTGAATCCTGAACAAAAAAAGTCTGCAAAATGGTTAGTGATAACAGAAACTGAAAATACTGGAGGAACTGAAGAACTGACAGTCAGGAGTTTTCTCAGTCTTCCCACGTAATCTTTCAGCTCATTCTCAATTTTATGATGCTGAGATCAGATGAGGAATTACTTCTTGAGTGGAAACATATCAGCAAAAATTTGTCAAAAATGTGTTCAGTTTCAGTTAGTATTTCATACTCAGCCCAGAATTAAATGAGGTACTATGTTCAATTTAATCAAAAGTAAACACCTTGATCTCTTCTGATATACTTAGAAAACATACATAAAAATGCTATTATAGACGGTTGCAAATAAATAGAAAAATGGGTGGTGGATATTCCAATTGAAACAAAAATTCAAATCATTAGAGCAAAGTCTGCAATCCACAGAAGGAAGCTAAGTGCCAACAGTACCTCTGACAGAGTGAAACTTTGATCAGTGTACTTGAAAAGTAATCATCTTCCCAATAGCCATTATACACTCTGGTAGAATGAAATGTAAAGCAGAGAAAAGCTATTCATAAAGCCAGGTGGATTCTTTGGTGAGTGATGTAATCGTGACATTTTCAACTTGTGCTTTTTCTGAAGTAGAGGTCAGTAAAACTGTCTGCCATGTTTTCAATCTTCTTACTATCTTAGGATGTTTGTACAGGAATTCTTGCCAGTCTTCCTGGCACACCCACCAAAGGTGTTCAGACATCCTTAAGCTCACAACAGCCATTCACCTTAGGGTCTGAGGAACTTTTGTCAACTTTCATTATTCACTGCAAGGTGAGAGGAGGAATAATCAAGTAGATGAGACTCCACAAAGTAACTCGATTATAATTATTTTAAATAAGTAATAATATCACCAGGTCAATTTGAATGTTTCAGTGACTTACTTTATCAGGAATTTAATTCGGCTATTTCTTGCAAAAAATCTGGGTGAACCTTGGGCTAATGAAATAGCAGCATGCTAGTATCGGGCAGTGCAAATTATAAAGGTGTGATATTTATTCAACACCTTTCATGTCCCCAGAGACTTTGAGGCACTTCATAGACAACTACTTTCAAAGTACTGTCACTGTCGTCATGTAGGCAAATACAGCGCAACAAGTTCACTCAGCAACGTACATTGAAGCATGAATGATATCAGGAGAATTTCCTTTAAAGAGTGCTGTGGGATTTTAGATAGGTAGATGTCCGTCAGTTGAATATCTCAATAGATATTACCTTCAACTGTAAAATATTCCAATCATGCTAACTGGACAGGTCAGTTGTGCACTTGGGTCCTGGAGTGGAACACAACCTGAAAAGAGAGAATGGTTTCAGTTGCGCCAGCCTTATGTTCTGCCACCTACTGTTCGCCTCAAACATGCTCAGGAGAGTTAATGTTCAGAAATCTAAACCATAAATCTCCCATCTGCCTGAATAAGACAGCTACTCTTGTAAAATCAGTCTCACCAAAAGCCATCTTTGAGGAGGTGGAACATTCTGGTTTCTGAAACCAGAAACACTCAAAATTAAATATGCACAGCAAAGTTACAGCTTTAGATAATGGAAATAGTAATTCCCAGATTTTGAGGATTCAAACCCTGAATGAAAAAATAACTAAAGTATCAATCCATTTTAGGTACTTTTACAATTATTCTAACTGCAATCAGATTGCTTTTGGTGATGGTCCTGCAAGCTATCAAAATGTTGTACACCACTTGCAGTATTTTAGTGTAAGCTTGGTTTATTTACACAATAACTTATGGATTGTACCAGAGTATGTCTTCAACAAATATAGTGTGATTACACAAACACTTCTCTGTCTTATCTTTATAAGTGTCAACAAAGTTTGCACATAATATCTGAAGGAAGAGCAAGGAAAGAATTTTAAATGGAAATTGGAAATAGGAACTGAAAATGCTGGGAGTACAGAGTCCTCATTAGGATCATTACTGCATGATTGACTGTTCACTTGTTTTCCTTCACAGCAGCTTTTTGTTGTGTTCTGTCCTATAAAGCAACCTACTCATATTCAAGGTTATCGGGTTGGATGACATGTGAATAAGCAGAATGTTAAGCCAACATGCACCTTTCAGAAACTGAGGATCTGTTATAAATGCTAACACTCTGATGGTAAAACTGGGCTTGTTGAGACAATTTTTCTGGGTAATATGAGTACCTTCATAATTCCAAAATGGTTTCTATAATGGTAGCACGTAATTATGAGGTAAATTATGCTTCACTTTATTGGCGAGATAGTTATTGGTGTGCAGTCAACATCTGCCACAAGTGCATGAAATGGGCAGGCCATGATATCCATCAGCATACAACACTGGTCTGACACTGCTGCTATTTTGTGGAGCTCAGAACTCGGGAAAGCACCTCCACTTCCACAAATCCACAGTTCGTCAGCTAACTACTGATTAGCTGCTGGTTATTTTTTTCTGACTATTGCTAATTATTCAACACTTCAACTAATACCTTCTTCTAACCCTACAAGCTAAATACATATGCAGATTCAGGAGGGATCTTACATCAGGCTTATTTAAGGGAATCACAAGCATTTACCAATTAATTAATGAGTGATTTCTTCTGCTCGTCGCTAATGATTTTGCAAGTATTTGACCCTGACTGTAGATGTTTCAAGCTGCTAAAATCTACAGGGCATGATGTGGCAGGTGCTGAAAGACATCTTACTGACTTGAGTCTTTGACAAAAAAACTCAATGACAGGGCTGTATTTGCAGGTATACCCTTTGGAGTACGGCAAGACTGGACAACTGAGCAGAGGGCACGAAGGGCAGAGCAAACTGCTGGAAGACATTTTTATCTAGGGAGCTTGCAGAGAATTTCCTTTGTCTGTGGCTTGATTAGGAGATCCTCGGCAACTCCTGCCAACCTGTTGTGACTGTAATAGCAACTCTGAAGCAGTGGGAGGACTCCTGCGGAACATCAGGTGATCCAGACTTTAAAGCATTTTCTCTCTCTAGGCTGGAGCTGGAGATATTTGCAAAATCTCAGAGTTAATGTCCATAGTTGTTCCAGGAGTACAACAGAGTTTTTCAAAGACAACTGTGATTTATTGCTCATATCAGAGGCTAGCAACTGCAGTATGCACATGGCTTTATAAGGACTGCAGGATTCCCAAGGCTTCCCAAGGTGCCACCACCAACTGCATGCACATTGCATTGGTGGCACCACATTTCAATTCTTCCAAAATGGGATTCCACTTCTTCATTATCCTCACAGCTCCAGAGACCTAGATTCAGATTCTGACCTCTAAAGGAATCACCCAGCATTTACCGATTAGTTAATGAGTGATTTCTTCTGCTCGTCGCTAATGATTTTGCAAGTATTTGACCTTTACTGTAGATGTTTCAAGCTGCTGAAATCTGCAGGGCATGATGTTGCTGGCTTGATTCTTTGACAAAAACTCTATGGAGTCTCCAGGAGTTTGCATGCTCTCCCTGTGACTGCATAGTGCTCTGGTTTCTTCTCACATTCCAAAAAATGTGCAACCTGGTAGGTTAATTGGCCACAGTAAATTGCCCTGGCTGTGGGAAGCTGGGACGAGTTGATGGTAATTGTGAGAATAAAATAGGATAGGATAATAGTGTAAAAATGGCTGTTTGATGGTAGGCATGGATGGTGGGCCAAAAGGCCTATCTCCTTGCTGTATCTCCCTACAACTCTCTTTACAGGACAGTACCCACAGATAATGAATCATGCAGGTCAACGCCCAGTATCATAGCACTGATCCGGATGCCAGCATTCTGTGCCCAACAGTGGCATTTCAGACAAACCAAACAGTGGCTTCTTGATGATCAGAGTTATCTACTGGTGACTGATGATAACTCAGGTGCACAACACATGCACAGCAGTATCACCTAAACAGTGATAAGGGGAACAAATGAAGACTTGACACAACTGGAATCTTAAGACATTCATCTGCTGCTTGAACTGTCATATAAGAAAATGAGAAATAGAAGAAAAAGGCACAGAAAATTCTGTCCCTTATGCCTGCTCTGCTTCTCAATAAGCTCACAGCTGTTCTTTCATCTTGATGGGACTTTCCTTCACTAACCCCATATTCCCTCAAATCCAAAAACCTATCCATCTTTGTCTTGAATACAATCAGTGATTGAGCTCCTATAATGCTCTAGGGTAGAGAATTCCAAAGATGCATTATGCTCTGGGTGAAGAAATTTCTTCCCATTTCTGTCCTTGATGGCCAGCCTCTTACTTTGGGACTGTGGCCCCTGCTTCTGGACAACCAAGCAGAGGGAATACCATCAATGCTCCAACCCTGTCAAACCACTTAAGCCTTTTTATACATTTCAATAAAATTACCTCCAATTCTTCCAAATTCAAGAGGATATGGGGCCAGTCTGCTCAACCTTTCATCATTTGACAAACCCACCATCCCCTTGAATCAATATAGAAGAATCTTAAACAACTTGGCAAAGTGGGTGTCAAGATTCATAGTGGTTTTGTGCATACGGTGTGTAAACCTGTACTTGTGAGGGAACAGTCTTTGCCACTAAATGGATGATGTACAGGTATGGAACAGGAGCTTGCATTACAGTAAGAGCAGTGGGGAGGAGGTAACTCAAACTTCTCTCTGGTGGTCAGTGAATAGCTGATCAATGTACCACCAATAACCATAACCCTATGTCCCCATTCACCAACAGGTTCAACTACCTTTCCCTCTGCTCATCATCTTTGACAGTCTCATGCTTGATGCTAACCTCAGTCATCCACGGCTAGCACCACCTCCTTCATGGGCCTGTTGTTTTCAGATTTCAGATTTTACTCATTACAGAGAGTTAGGTGTATCAGTGAGGCTTGTGCAATTTGTTTTGGTGATGTGATTGTCATGATCTAGTTGCTATGAGACATTAATGTGAAACTTGCTGCATAGCTAAGTGCCTGAAGGCAGGGTGGAACCTATGAATATTTGGTATTGGAAGACTGAAGGAAGACAAGTGGTTGGGGCTTGGGGTTTGAATGGAGCAGTCTGAGTCTAGTGGTGCAGCTGGAAAGCTCTGGCATTTGAACAGGCACACATTGACCAGGTGAGGTTTTATCCTGGGACTGACCACCACAGCTATCTGCCCATCTGAGAACCTGTCTGGAGGACCTCTTGCTCCACTGCTTCCTTTCGACCTCCTCCATTAGGATACGATAGGATATCTTCATTGGTCACGTACATCGAAACACACAGTGAAATGCATCTTTTGCGTAGAGTGTTCAGGGGGCAGCCTGCAAGTGCCGCCATACTTCCAGCGCCAACACAGCATGCCCACAACTTCCTAACCCGTACGTCTTTGGAATGTGGGAGGAAACCATAGCACCCAGAGGAAACCCACATAGACACGGGGAGAATGTACAAACTCCTTGCAGACAGCAGCTGGAACTGCCTGCACAGTTGTAACAAACAGTGAAGAATAATCTCTCCCAAAATGTGTCACCCTTCAGATCCAACTCACTTCTGATGCAACTTTCTGCACCTACACCACCCACATTCAGTTCTCCTGGTATGGGACTTAATCAGTTCAGGGTAGCTTTAATTGGAGCCAAGGACTCATAATATTGATTCCATGCTGACGTGGCCAGCCAACCAACAACCTGCTGGATGCTGAAATAAACTGCAAACAAGGGGCATGAATTAATTCTACATTGTCATCCTGATGTTTATCTACTGGGCTATCAAATTCAATGCCTTTTGCCTTTATGAGCAGATTATTGATCTGCTGTGGGAAATTCATATAAATACAATACAACTGATCAGGGGATTTAACAACTGGAATGCTGGCAGCTCCAGTGCCGACATCGTTAGTGTTCAACCTCTACAGTGGAATGGCAAATATACTACAAGTACTATTGATTTATTATCAGGAACAGCCTTACTGGTGTTACAATAATCTATTTCTGCTAAACATCAGGGCATAATTATACATAAAGTAAAATGCATTCTAAATGTGCTCACATGGCCCTAGCAGTTTTCCTTTCATCATTCTCTAAACCTTCCATTACTTTCAGTTTACTCTCTATTTCCTGTTCCATCATATTTATTTTTTTCTTGTTCTAAATCCCATTTCCTCTTAAAAAAGAACAGTTGGCTCTTGGCTAAGTAGTGTCAAAAGTAGGAAGAACTTGCTGACAATCAGTAATCCTAATGGAAGTCCAAACAAATAAATTCATGTGCAAGGTGAAACACTTCAGAGCAAAGTTTTGATTAAGTCAGCAATGATGAATGTTTAGAACTGGGCTAAAAGTAGTAATCAGACCTCATAACAACATAAAATAATCTCTCATACACTACCTAACCTGACATAAAGGTGCATTATTTATACAATTGCAATTTCTATCTTTACTATCAACTACATATTGTATGGACCTTCAGGGTGAAACAGTTCATTGAACAGGCATCTTTGATTGTGGAGTGAAAGGTTATTAATGTGCTAATGTTTCAGAATTTTGCTACTAGATTAAAGTGTTGTTTGGTTATTAATATGAGAAGACATTGAGACTACAATGCAAATCACAGTGCTGTTGAAAGATACAGGTACAGGTGCAGTGCAGTAAATATGGGTTATCTCCTCAAGTATGCTGTCAGAGAATGTTCCTTCGAACGTGTAAAATTCACTGAAGACCCTCA
>JAUZTB010000118.1:58863328-58875534 GCA_034780895.1 Rhynchobatus australiae | reverse complement strand
CCTTGGTTGGCTTCTGCTGCAAAGGGGACTACAAAATTAGCAACAGAAACTACTTCTTGATTGAGCCTTACAAATATGCAAATAGAGGTAGTCAATACTTCCACGCAGCCAAGGATAGCTCCAAGACCTTGCCCTGACTCCTTGACATTGAAGGCAAGCATTTGAGCTTGCACCAGGGATTTTGCTATGTAGACCCACCCATCGGTTGTGTCTATAGCCTGCCCCATCAATATCCTGATCTGTGTCCTCTTCAGCAGAGCTTGTTTGTGGTCTCATTTGCTGGCCTGTGGCACTTGTTCCCTTCATTAAGAGCAGCCCAGTCACGCCCAGTGTCTCACCATGTCCCTACTCCTGTGTTGTCCTCTAAATTATACAAAGTGTCAATATCTGGGATAGTGACTGCGAGTGTGAAATTGTGCGATGCTGTGTCTTCATCATCAGTGCTTTCTTCCACTTCTTACAATGCCTGGTCAACTTGCAGCTCATGAGTATCTGAAACAAAAAATGATACATGGGTATCTGTGATGTGAGGGGGGAGACAAAATTAAGAGGTGATTGCTTACATCATCTGCAGCTTGTAAAGAGGAGGACTGTGTCAGTTAATGGGTGATAGGATGTGAAAAAGATGACTGAGAACAAGGATCCATCATCCTTGATAGGTTTTGTCTCACTGCTGGCCACAGACTCAATGAGGAGACCCAATAATGGCAAGTCCTTTGTGAGGATTAGGATGTGCAAGTACACCCTTATCTCTGGGTAGCTCCTGCTACATCTACTTGTATACGTCTTCCAAGATGGAAGTAAGTGTGTCAGTGATGGTTTGCAATGTCTGGAAAATACAGTCTTCATGACTGACTGGAAAACAAAAGCAAAATGCTGGACTCTCGAAACAAAAAAAATGCTGAAAGAACTCAGCATCTGTGGAAAGAGAAACCAGTCAACATTATTGAATAGCTGGATGTGTGTGCAAACTGAGCTGCATGAGTGCTGCAGTGGCATGAGGTTTGTGAGGACATGATGGAGTGAATGAATGCTAGGCATGGGTTATAATTAATAAAGAAGATGAGTGATGGAGCAGTGAAGAATAAGGAAAGTTGGAGGCTTATGGTGTGGTGTTTGAAGATGCATCCACTGACACTGACCAATCATAGAAGGTCACTGAACTTTGTTTGGAACTGCATTCAGGTACTTCAGACAACACCTAGTTGTGAACTTCATGGGTATTTGCTCCCACTGCCTTCACAGCACGTGCCTGGAAGGCCTACAGCAGATACCAGAGGCCTTTTCTTACTTTTCACCTCCTCCACCAAGGTCTACAGTGCAGTGTTTGAACACCTACACTCCGTTGCACCTTTCTTCACTCAGTTCTCAGTCAGATTCATTGAGAATGACTCTGTGCATCTGCTGCAATCATAATGCACCTCACCTTCAAGAGGTATTTGCTTAGAGTTAAGCTATGCAGGATAAATTTAAATGTTGCCAGTCACTCACAATGTTAACCTCCTGTTGGAGTGTCCAGTAATCAACACTGTGAATAATGCTGAATGGACGATACAATTATAATTAGTAAGGAGCAGCAAGTTGTGCACAAATCCTCAGGTCCATTTTCAACACTTATTGGATTTAGCCCCCTTAACATTTTATATCCATTAAAAATGAACATCTAAAACCAGGAATCCAAAATTACAAGAAATTTGTGCATCACATAATGCAAATGAGAGTTTCTTCCCTCCTAAAGTATACAGGTCGATGTTGCCCTATACTGACATAAGGTAATAACAGCAGAATAATAATGTTATAAAAACACAAAATGCCATAAATACTCAGTTGGTCAAACAGCATTTGTGGAGATAGGAGTGGAGATACTGTTTCTGTCAATGATCTTTTGTCAGCACTGAGAAAAGTTAGAAATTAAACAGGTTTTAAATTGAAAAGAAAGGAGTGGGGAGGGAACAAATGAATTATCAAAGATAGGGCAGATACTTCCCCTATCACTTCCTCTCCTTTCACCCTAACCTTCCAGCCCAGTGGCCTCCCCTGCAAAAGGTCATCCTCTATAATGTCCACCACCTTCAATATGATGCCATGACCAAACACACCTTCTCCTTCCTTCCCCTCCCCGTGTTCCAGAAGGAGTGTTCCCTCCATCACCATACCCTCTCCCCCTCTCATAGCACCTTTCTTTGTAACTGCAGCATATGTAATACCTTCCCTTTTCCCTCTTCTCTTCAGGGGAAGCTGTCATTTGCATCACCCAAATCAGAGTGCAATGGTTGGTACTCACATTTTGATCCCCCTTATACTGGAGAAACCACATGCAGACTGTGTTACCACTTTGCACTCCTAAGTCCACAAAATTGATCATGAATGTCCAGTTGTCTATCACTTTAATTGCACCTTCCATATCCATTTTGACCTCTTATACTGTTACAACAAAGACCAACACAAGTTCTAGGGAAAGCATCTCATCTTCCAACTGGGTATATTATAGCCTCAGGACTCAATAGTGAATTCAACAATTCCAGAGAACGTATCTTTCTAGTCTGTATGAGCACTGACTAGTTCTGATGAAAAATTACCAGAATGTAACATTAACTGTGTTTTTCTTTTTCTGCAGATGCTACTGTCCTGCTGAGTATTTCCAGCATTCTCTGTTTTATTTCTGATTTACAACATTTGCAAGGATTTGTACCTCACAGTTCCAGGGTTATTTTTTCTCTCCCTCTCCTCAGTCTTCATTTATCTCTTTACTCTTACGTCTCCTTCAGACAGTTCAGTTGTGATTAACAACTATCTCTCAGCTGGCACCACCAGCACTTGTGTATTTTCAGTTTCTCTTGTTCTCTACTCGATCACAGACATTCGCTTTGGTCGCTCCATTCAGCATGTCTTGTCCCTTCAACTTAAAACACATTTCATTTCTAATTTTTCCAACTTCTGGTGAAAAATCATCGACCTGAAATGGTAACGGTTTCCCTTTCCTCAGGCACTGCCTAAGCTGCTGAATGTTTCCAGCATTCTGTTTTTATTTCAGGTTTTCAGCATATGCAGGTTTTTTGCTTCACAACTGTTATACTCATGAATATCTGATTCAACTTATCACCAATGCTTTATAAGATGACCAAATGTGAAATAGGAATTTATTTAACATCCAATGGAGGGATGACTTGGGCAAGAGATCAGGAAAACATATGTTTGTCTATACTGAGATTACAGCAGTAAAAACCTGTCAGAATCACCACTGGGATTAGATAAGAATGAACAATTTGTTTGAAATCAGTTATTCTCAAAGGGCCTATATGCATTAAAAACACCTTATTGCACAAAAATAGAATGCAAACATGAGATCAGTTGTATGTTAAACTTCTACACTCTACCAAAATAAAAGTATTTCAGATTCGACAAGTATCTCAATGCAGCTCAGAAAAACTACAGTGATAGAATGATAAACAATGCATATGCACTTATGTGTGCATAAACATTGAATATTTTATCTTGTTGGAAGGACTGGTCATGTCCAAAATTAATTTCTATTCTTCTCAACCCCACCCAACCCCATTATTGATTGCATCCCTTGCCATTACTAATATTCTGGGGATACTAAAAAAAACATAGCACCCATCTGCTGAATAAGTGCACTACTATATGAAGAGTGTATGATTTCACTTGCTCACATCTGGCAACTCATTTAAAATGGGTATAATTCCTTGCCTATGCTTTGAGGTCCTGTAAGCATTTTCTTATTGCTTGCTATAACAAGTGAACAAAGTCCAGAGGAATACTGTCTCAACCAAGGACGAGGAAGAATTTGGAGGCCAGATATAGGCTATAAACTGCAAATCACAGACAAAGGAAAACTGACAGAGAACGCCAAATAGTATCGTTTATTTCCACTCCTGTCCCACCCACAAGAACATAAGAAACAAGAGCAGAAATAGGTCACTTAGCTCCTTGACCCTGCTCTGCCATTCAATGAGATCATGGCAGATCCAATCTCAATAACATTTTCCTGCTCTTTTCCCATATCCTTTGACCATCTATCTGAATTAATTATCTCCTGTACGGTCTCCTAGATATTCTCCCACCTTTGAACCTCATAAATTTGAGCTCATCTAAAAATCTGCAGTCTAAATCCCGACCTACAATAACTCTTAGTCATTTTCATGCATGTTCTTAATGATCTGTGTGCTCATCCTTGTGATCCTGGTTCTCCAAATCTTAAAAATTATGGTACTTACAGCACTGAAACAACCATCAAGTATCTATCTATACTAATCTCATTGATCTGTTCTCGGCCCATTGTCTTCAATGTCATGACGTTTTGAATGTTCATATAAATACTTCATTAATATTGTGAGTAAAGGCAGTATGTTCCAGACTTCAATCACCCAGTGTGAAAAAAGTCTTTACCCTCTGCACATAGACACCTCTGTTAAGAGAAAAAGTTTCTTATATTTACCCCATGTAAGCAACTAATAATTTTGTATGCATCAATCAGGTCACCAACCCCACCTCCCACCAACCTTCTCCACTCCATGGAAAAGAAACCCAGCCTATCCAATGTCTCCTCATAGCTGGAATGTTCCACCCCAGACAACATCCTGGTTAATTTCCACTGTATCCTCTCCAATGCAATCACATTCTTCCTACAGCGTGGCGATCGGAATTACACATAGCACCCCAACTTCAGCCTGTTTTTTATAGTTATTCCATAACCTCCTTGTAGTATATTCTTACATTCTGTACCTGTACGAATGAAGGTTGGGATCCTGTATGCTTTCTTAATCATCTTATTTACCTATGCTGTTGCCTTCAGGGACCTATATCAAGGTCACACTATTCCTCAGTACTTCCTGCTGTATATCTTAGCCTTATTAGTCCTCCCAAAATGCAGGCCCATACATTTTTCAAGATTAAATTCCATTTTCCATTGCTCTGTGCATCTTACAAACTCATGAACATGAGGCCAAACATTACTTTCATTTCTATCAACAACACCATTTCCTGCGTCAGCTGTGAATTTACTAATCATACCTCCTACATTCACATCCCGATCGTTAATGTATATAACAAACAGCAAGGGTCCCAGCACTGAGCCACAGGCCTCCGACTGCAAAAATAAACCTTGTCTATCATCCTCTACCTCCTATCAGCAAGCCAATATCAGACCCAATTTGCCAAATTGCCCTGGATCCACATGCTTCTATCTTTTGAAACACTCTCACATGTGGGGCCTTATCAAATATCTTACTGAAGTCCATGTAGACCATATTCACTTCACTACCCTCATCAACATATTTAATTACCATCTAGAGTCCTGTAAAGCCTCTCCTATTTTCAGTTCTCTAAACCTGACATAAACTACCAATTTTGCTAAATCAAGGTTCTTTGATCTTATAGCCTTGCCTTTCACTATTAACAAAAGATCTTGGCCTTGAAAACTCACTACTCATTCCTGAATGCTGCCCTCTGGTCACCTGCAGATTTACCTTCAATAGCTGCTCCCAGTCTACTTTAGCCAGGTCCTGTCTTATAATTTTGTAATTGGTCTTTCTCCAATTCAGGACCTTAATTTCCAACCTTTCCTTGCCCTTCCCCATAACAAACTTAAAACTTTCAGAGTTATGATCATTATCTCCAGTGGAACAGCTGGCACATCCTCCACTCAGATGGCTACATTCCTTCCCTTGTATGACAATCAATAAACTCTCCTGAAGGCACTTTAAAAACTTTGTTCCTCTAAGCCTTTCACATTGAGGCAATCTCGATTACTACTGGAGATGCTGAAATCCCCTACTATTATCCTTTTACATTTCTTTTGTGATTTGCCTACATATCTACTACTCTTATCTCTGGCTGAGTGGAGGCTTTCAGTAATTTCACCTCCAGCAATGTGATCACCCTCTATTCGTTTCTAAACTCCACCCTTATGGTCTCATTTGACGAATCTTTTATAATGACTGCAGTTATAGACTCCTTAATTAGTAATGCAAAGCCACTTCCTCTTTTACATCGCCCCCCACACCCAAAAATTCTAGATGCTGCAATATCAAGTTGTCAATCTTGTCTGTTTCAATCATGTTTCCACGACAGCAACAATATCATATTCCCATATGTTAATCATCAACCTCTGTTCATCTGGTTTAGTGGTCAAAATAGGTGCAATCCAGCCTTGCATCCTCCCATGTGCTTTATCAAGTCTACATGTGCTCTGCCTACTGGACCTAGTTTTCCTCCGATATTTGGCTCTTCCTCACCTGCTACCGTGCTCTCCTATTCTGGGTCCCATTCCTCTGCCAAGTTAGTTATAACCCTCTCCAACAGCACTAGCAAACCGCACCCAGTGCAAAGATGTTCAACCCATTCTGGCTTGGACTCAGCTGGCTTGTACAGGTTTCACCAATCCCAGAAACAGTCCCAGTCTAAGAATCTAAAGCCCTTCTTCAAGCACATCTTCTGTCCTATCCTACTCCTACACTCGCTAGCACATAGCACCAGAATTAATCTGGAGATTACAACCTTGAAGGCCCTGCTTTTCAATATGCTACCCAGCTCCCTAAATTCAAGTTGCAGCACCTCATCCCTCATTTAATCTATGTCATAAGTAACAATGTGAACCATGACCTCTGACTATTTATACTCCCCTTTTAGAATGCCCTGCAACTATGCTCTGACATCCTTGACCCTGGCACCAAGGAGGCAAGACATCATACTGGATTCAGGTTAACATCTGCAGAGGCAAGACCCCACCCTGGATTCAAGTCAACAACTGCAGAAGCTCTTGTCTATTGTCCTCACTACTGAGGTTCCTACCACTACTGCCCTTGGACTCTTCCTCCTCCCCTCCTTTGCAACTAGCTATGATCTTGGCTCATACTGTACAACCCAGAGGAACAATGAACTGTAAAAGTGGTTCTGGAATTAAATGCACTCTGAGACTTCCCTAACTCCCTTCCTCTACCTGTTGTTACTCATTCTCTCCCTGACTGCAGTTCCTTAGGTTCCCTTATCCTTAACATCCTCACGTTTAAATCCTTTCAGCACCGAGGCCTTCTTACCTCTGCTCCAGCCCTCCAACACTCCAATATCACTGCTTACCAACAAATCTGGCCTCTTACACATGCCCAGTTTAATTTTCCATATATTTGAAGGCCAGGCCTTCTTTTCTGATCTCTTCATTCTTCCGTCATCCTGAAAGACCCTACTTAAACCCTTCGGTCAATTGTTTGGTCACTTATTCTCATTCGGCTCTCTGTCAATCTTTGTTTGATGGTATACTGTAAGTCTTGGTATGTAAATCCAATTTGTTGTTAGTGTTTCCTCTATCTTTCAACATCTGTATTTCACTTTCCTCTACTATCTACATGTGTTTTCTTGCTGCCTTCCTCCCTCAGATTTGTATTCCATGTCTCTTGACTTTGGTGTGCCCCTCCTTCTGAATCCTACTCACTGTTCAGGTTCTCTCGGTCTATTTCTCTCCATCTGAGTCCCTTACTTAGTTCAATGAAAACTTGTATTTACATAGCACCACTAACACAGAAAAACATCCTAAGGGAATTTACAGTAATGTTATCAAATGAAACAGACTCTGAGCTAGATAAAGTGACATCAAGGCAGATGATGAAAATTTTGATCAAATAGATCAAAGGTTTTAATGAGCAACTTAAAGAAGGAACGAGAGGCTCAGGGTGGAGATTTATCGATGGCCTTTGTGATTGAGGCCACAGCCACCAGTAGTGGAAAGCTTACATTCAGGATGGTCAAGATATCGGGATTTATGGAGTACAGGTATCTTGGACATTTGCAAGATGGAAGAGGATACTCTTCTTTCCTATTTGCAGTCATCGTCCCCTCTGTTTTTGTGTTTTTTCTTCAATGATTTTCTCTTCCTCTCATTTCCCTCCTTGTGCTGCCGAGTGATTTCTTCATTCTGTGCTTCTTAGCATCTTCCTCCTGAAGCTATATTTCCTTCTTTCCTGTATCGCTGTATTACACTTCTGGTCGAGCCCTGTCTTTGCCTGTGTTTCCCTCTTATCCCATGCGCCTTTCTCTCCCTACCTCACTTTTTCTCTCTTCCTGTTTCTGTTTCACTTTAATATTCGTCCTCAGATTTGTTCCTGGTCCCTCCTTTTTATTTCTCTTTCCTACCTATGTTTTCTCTCCCTATATCACTCCACTGCGGGTAACTCCCCTGCCTCCCACTTCATTGCATTTTTCTCCCCAACTGTTAATTTTCCTCTTCTGGCCCTGCATTTCATTATCACTGTGTTTTTCACTAGTTCTCTCACCAACACAACTTCTTTATGCTCTTCTTGGTGACATTTCTTTAGTTCTATATGTTTCCCATCCATCCTGGCCTTTATCTTTCTCTCTACTTTGCCTCTTTTTTTCCCTCGATCTCAATAATTCTATCTGTGTTTTATCAATTTTTGATTTGTCTCCATACATCTTTCACTCTGAGGTTGTTTCTTCCTCCCTTTATCCGCTTCCATTTATTTTTCCCTTTCTCTCTATTTTTGTCACCCCTTCTCTTTCCCTGTCTCCATGTTGCTACCTCCCTTTCCATCTCCTTCAACCTGCATTTCTCTCCTCCTGATGCTCTATCTCCCACACTCTCAGTTGTCCTCATGTCTGTCCTTTTCCCTTGCTGTTCATGCCTATTTATAACTCTCTACTATATTATCAATCTTTATACCTTTGGTTCCATTTCTCACTCACAATCTCTCCACATTGGTCTCTATATCTCTGTGCCTCTTGGTTTCCCTTTATCTCCTTTCCACTCACTATTTGTCTCTATTTTTCACTCTAGAATTCTGTACCTCCATGTGAATGACAAATGCTGAGAGAAGTAAAAAAGCATAGAGAAACATGGAAAGACTATGAGTGGAAGAGAGACGCAAAGGAGATCGATCTCGGCCCATTCCTCTTCTCTATAGTCTACATACATTTCTCTCTCTTCCTTTTTTTCTATTCATTCACTGGACATGGATTGAGAAGGCAGTTATGGGTCAACCATATTGATGGGTCCAGAGTCACTTAAAGGGCAGACCATTTAAGGCCAGCAGATTTCCTTCCCTGATAGACACCAGTGAACCAGATGGATTCCAGATTGATTCAACTACTTGGAATTCAAGTTTTCCAGCTGCTGTTGCAGAATATACACTCACATCTCTGAATCAATGGTCAGAATTGTGGCTGTTTGTTCAGTAACTTAACCACTATGTTAACACACCCCTGTCCTTTACCTCCTTGATGACTAGATCCCACTTCCGCTTACTCAATCCATCTATTTCTTTTGCTTCTCCTGTCCTTCAGTCTCGTTCTCTCCATTCTTCTCTGTCTGTCCATTTCTGCCTTCCTTCCTTGCTTGCTTGCTTTCTCAGTCCATATCCTTCTCTGTCTGTTTCTCTCTATAGTACCCCTTCTCTCAGTCTGTCCATTTCTCTATAACTAAATTCCTTTCTCTCTGTTTATCCATTTCTCTCTATCCATCACCCACTGTTTCTATCTGTCAATCTCTTTGCATCTACATTCCACAATAGCAGAGTCTGATAACAACTTCTCTCTCTTCCCCTGTCTTAGTCTGTCCATTTCTCTCTCTCCATTCCTCCAGGTCACAGTCTGTGAATTTCTCTCTCCCAACATTCCCCGTTGTCTCAGCCTGTCAATTTCTCTCTCTCCTTTCCTCTATCATTTTATTCTCTCCATTCCCCACTGTCTCTCTCTGCCAACTTTGCTCTTCACATTCTGTATGCCTTAGTCTGTCCATTTGTCTGTCACTTCAGTTTCAATGGTCTGGTTCAATTTCCCCACCAACACCACTCCCCCCCCCAACTCAGTCTGTCCACTTCCCACTCCATTCCCCTCTCTGTGCATTTCTCTGTGTCTATTACCATTGTTTGAAAATATCTCTTCATTTTTCATGGTCTCAATCTGTTTATTGCTCCCTCTCTCCCACATTTCCCTCTTTCAATGTATCCATTTCTGTCTACAAACCCTCCCCCTCTTCAATCTGTCATTTTCTCTCCCTCCAGCCCCAGTGTCCTGATCTGTCACTTTCTCTCTCCATTCCTCACCAGCTCAACCTGTCTGATTTCTATTTCTCCTTTCCCTACTGTCTCAGCTTGTCAATTTCTCTCCCATTTCTCACTTTCAGTCTGTCAATTGCTCTCTCCACACCCCAATGTGTCAGTTTCCCTCTTCCCCCTTCCCTGCTCTCTATTCTCTGTCCACTCTCTCCATTCACCCCAATCAACCTGTACATCTCTTTCTCTCCACTCCCCACTAATCTGTCGGTTCTTCCTCCATTCCCCACAATCTCAAGCTGTTAATTTATGTATGAATTTCTCTCCCTTTTCCCACTGCCAGTTTCCCTCTCCATTGCCCACTATAGATTTCTCTCCATTCTCCTCTCAGCTTGTCCATATTTTTCTCTCTCTATTTCCAGTCTCTCAGCCTTCCCACTTCTCACTTCTATTTTCCCACTCTGCCCATTTCTCTCTCTCTCGGTTTCCCCATCACTCTCCCTCCCTCCCTGCCCGAACTCGGGTGAATCCCCGGCGTTGATTTAGGCGGCGGCCCGGCGGAGGCGGCGAGGCCTGGGCTTGGCCGGTGCCCCGTGGCCGGGCCGGCCTTTCCCTGGCGCGGCCCTGGCCGCCGTCGTACTCTTACCTGGGGCCGCGGAGCGAGCGGAGGCGGCGAGCTGGAGTAGGAGGCGGCGGCGAGTGATGGAGAGCGGGCGGCGAGCCCGGCACCGGCTCCGGCAGCCGAGGAGGCGAATGAAGCGAGGCGGCAGCACCGAGAGAGAGAAAGAGAGAGAGAGAGAGAGAGGCGGAGAGAAGGGCAGAGGGAGAGAGCGGAGGGGAGAGTCAGCAGGCAGACGTCAGCAGGAGAGATACTGGGGGAGGGAAAGAGACAGGGAGAGAAATACAGAGGGGATAGAGAGATACAGGGTAGGAGAGTTCTGATGAGGGGGGAGACAAGGTGGGAAAGACACAAGGATGAAAGGAAGACAAGAGTGAGATTGAAGGTTAAAGGGGAAGGGAGAGAGAGGGTACAGAGATGGAGAGAATGTGAGATATACGGAATGGTAGGGAGAGCTACAAAGGGGGAAGAGAATGGGCAGGGTACACTTAAAGGGTACACTGTAAAGGGTACACTTTACAGGGAGTGAGATTCAGGGAGAGGGTGAGTGGGAGATGCAGGAGAGGGGGTGTTTGGTGGATGTAGAGAGATACAGGGGAGAGAATGTGAGGGGAATGAGCGAGCTGGGGAAAGGTTCAGATGGAGAGTGAGAAATGTGGGGGTAGAGAGAAGAATGGGGAGACAGCAGAAGAAAGATACAGAGAGGGGGAGAGCCAGTGAGAGAAGCCAAGAGAGGTACGGGCTCAGGGTGGGAGAGAGAAGGGAAAACAGGTGAAGGTATAGAGGGAAAGATAGATACAGGGGAGAGACTGAGATGAGAGGGCACAGTGAGACAAACAGTTGATGAATGAGAAAGAGAATCAAGGGATATGGAGAGAGAATAAGGAAAATTGTTTTGCAGGCGATATTGGGCCAGCCCTGATCTTATTGAATGGCAGAGCAGGTTTGAGGTGCTGATTGGCCTAATCCTGCTCTTGTTTCTTACAGAGATGGAGAGATACAGGGAGAAAGAAGGATGTTCAGGAAGAGAATGAGTGAATTAGAGGAAGAGAGGTACAAATGAAAGGTGAAGAAAGATTGACAGTGCACAGATATAGTGAGAGATATCTTGACAGAGCAAAATGATACGGGGGGGAGGGAGTGAGAATATGCGAGATACAAGGAGAGATAATTTATGAGATATGGGTTTCCATGGGAACACCAGAATTTATTGCCATTATTTAATTGCCACTGAGAAGGTGATTTGAGCCATATTCTTGAATCACAACAGTCTTTCTGGTGAAGGTACTCTAATGTGTTGTTGGGTAGGGAATTTCATGGTCTAGACCCAATATCAGTGAAGGAACAACAATTTATTCCTATGTCAGGATAATGTGTGACTTTTGAGGGGAGCTTGTAGGTGCTGATATACCCATGCAATTACAGCCCTTGTCCTTCTTGGCAGTAGAGCCTATGAGTTTGGGAGGTGCTTTCAGAGTAGGCCTAGATGATTAACTGCAGTGCATTTTGTTGATGGTAACACTATGAATAACTGCTTATGTTTGTGGATGAAGTGCAAGTCA
>JAUZTB010000118.1:58352079-58363619 GCA_034780895.1 Rhynchobatus australiae | reverse complement strand
GATCTCTGAGGCAAGATTCCTTCCAGTTGCTGCCTGTGTTTTGTCCTGAGGAAGTATCCTGACTCCAGTCTTGTATTTGTGTGCTGCATTTGGGTTCTTTGCGAGCTTGCTTTTTGCTCAACTTGGTGACATTGTTGGCAATGCCCTCTTGACTCTCCCAAACACTGGCAACTGCCATGTCAGCTGAGGTCCAACCTGATTATTAATATCCATTTATAGCTCTCAAGTAAAAGCTTGCCCCCACAGAACTGGCATGCCAATTAAATCCTCTTGCCAGTTGTAAATCTTTCCAAGGAGGACCAATCACCTTTTGTTTGAATGTAAAATAGAAGGTTGAAGCTAAATACTGTGGAAGACTCTGTCTATATGTGGGTCCTTCTGTATCACTGGAGTAAATCAGACTGGATGCTTTTGAAGTACCCTCATGAGCACTAGTAACCATCATGTACATAGAAGTGATTGTCCACTGATTTGGGATGGAGTCTCAATCTAGTGCAGGGGCACACAGGAGCCCTGCTTTACTGCATTTACCTGAGAGGAGTTTAAATTCATGCCTATGCCTCTAGTCCAGTCAGACTTTTGGAACTGAAATTTATGGAAAGCAGCTGTAGAATTGACTAAAATAGGTTATAAATTTAGATCAATTTGGACTCTTCCCCCAATTATCATTAAAGATCAGCAAGAAATTTATTTTTTATTACAGACTATTTCTCAGACTCTGGAGAAAAACTAAATTATTTATTGGTCAAAGCTGTGCAAATCATACTTTGTAAGACAGTTAAGAGGAATAGCCATATAGTTTCTTTGCTTTATATTGAACTTACTAAAAAATGAAAAAAAATGCAGGAGGATCATATTGAATCAAAGAAACAGAATCAACAGTCTCCATTTTCCCTTGTCTGTTTTTCATATTGGCAGGAGTTCTGTATGTGGTCAGAATCCAAAGCACTCAGATAATAATAGGAAGTGAATGGGCGCAAACATCCATGGGCCCTTGATTCTGGTGGAAGAGTTGAAGTACTCCAGATAGTAACTTCTCTGCAGAGCTCAGAAGAAGAATATGTGGGCATTCATATCAACTCCATCTTCTCAAGTAAAGTACCACTATTTAGATCAACAAAGGCTCAATCAAAAACTTCCCCAAAGAGAAATTACCGACAAGGGCTAGAAACTAAGTATAAAGCAAAGAATAACATAGCTTCCCAATATATAGTGGAAGCTTGGGGAGAATGCTTAAATTTAAGCATTAAAGGTATTTGTAATATACAGGCAAATAAAAAAAAACAGTCCAATACTACTATCTTTGTGAATTGTTTATGCTGGTGGTATTAGAGGTAGTTGGAGGGTGGCAAAGGGAAAATTTTGGAAACATTTACAACTGCATACTCTAGCTATATGTTCCCTTTATATCTGAGTATATAAAAAAATTCACATCAAACGTACTATTGTAACAGCAGCAATGGACATTGAAATTCAGACATAAAACAACAAGAACATTCTTTAGGTTACTTCCTTTCACTGGAAGGTAATCAAAGTAGCAAAGCTGCTGTTGTGCCAGCTCCATTGTGACACAAAGACTGAATATAATGCTTAACAAGTCAATGTGGCTTGTCAAGGCACCGAAAGTCAGCCAAAGATCCAACTCTGACTCCTTCAACTGAGAGGTTCATTGAGAAATTCTACGCAATGCTAAAAATCAAAAAAAAATACTGATACTGGAAATCTGAAATAAACAGCAAAAATACTGGAAATACTCAGCAGGTCAGGCAGCATCTGTGGAAGGAGAAACAGAGTTAATATTTTAGGTCAGAGATCCTCCGTCAAAATTGGAAAAGTGAGAAAACACATTAGCCTCATAACCCCCTCTTTGCAAACTGAAACTAACTCATTTTCTCACTCCCCCAATTCTGATGCAGGGTCTCTAACCTGAAACATTAACTCTGTTTCTCCTTCCAGAGATGCCGCCCGACCTGTTGGGTGTTTTGATGTTTTCTGTTGTTATTACAACAATGACCAGTTCATTCACTTGGGAGCACCTTCCTTGTATGACATTTGGAGCACTATAATTATGGAATATCAAGATTCCCATTTGGCTGCTTCCTGACTAGTGCAGATTAAAATGGTAGATTACTTAAAGACAGGTGAAAGATGTGTGGCAAAATGAAGATCATAATAGATCTGCTGGGTGGTACATAGATTCCATGTGTGTCTAATTCATTGGAATTTGCTAAATCTCTGTAAATTAGTTGATCATAAATCCCACAGATCCCTGCTGTACACTCTATGATTATACTTTTTATGAGCTCCATGAATATTTGTGAGCTTACATGTTAAAATATTGTATCTTGGAATTATTGTGTGCCGCTTGATTGACACCGTTTATTAAGCCAAATTGGACATGGGTTTATAATCCGATTTACAAAGCCACATTCTGTTGATTTTAGGGTACTGACTTCCTGAGGTGTGGTAACAGTTAAAAGTCACTGGATGGCACTAATTCAATAATGTTTTCAGGACCTATGCCAAACTTACACAAATCTATTTACATAGTTCTATTATCTCATAATATATCATCTTCATATCTCCTCCATTTTTAGATTTTTCTGGAAATGATAGACATTCTACAGCCTTATATTTTCAAGTTAACTGGCAACGGGTGTGATTCCTTCATAATCAAATACAATTTGATCTGACAAATTCAAAAGCTTATTTTTTTCTGTATGAAAGCTTAATCCTTTGAAAGAATATATCATGTACTGAAGATATTTCTTCAATATCACAAGCACAATTGTTTATGCAATTGATATTTTCCAATATAAAAGTTTGCCAATGAGTTTACTTGTAATTAGGCAAAGGCTGTCAGTATTGAAAACAAGAGACTAGAAAATAAAAAGATTATCAAGATCATATGAAAATGAATCCTGGAGTACTTACGTTTAATTCTGAATCTCTGGCAAGAAGCAAAGATTATGATATTCTATTGTAGGAGCTTTAACATATTTAGTGATGTTAAGCATAGAATTTCTAATTTCCAGATTTACGAAAAGCTGTCTGCAAAATAAAAACCTAACAAAGGAACCCATAATTAATTAGAAGTGAGTGCCATACATGTCAGACTCTCAATTGTGCAGGTGGGCAGGATCAGCAACCTACATCGTACATTCCAACCCACTCAAGTCTGAAGCAAGCATGTGGTAGCATGTGCTAGGCCCTTAACTTAACACATATTGCTTTTATAAACTGATCCCCTTTCAACCCTGTCACCACCACCGATTATTAATCTTCTTTGTGCCTCCCCACCTTATTGAGTTTCTCTGGAATGACATTCCAGCTGGCCTGCAAAGAGACCAGGAAAGTTAGATTAGCAAATCAATTCCTCAACTGACAAAGCCTAGAATGTTATAAATTTAAAAAGCATACCAAAAAAACCCTCAAAGAAGAAAGAATGTTTACAATTTACATTTTGCTAAGTTATAATTGTGGATACACATAGTTGCCTTGACCTTATACAACTGAGATCGATTTTGCGCCAGAACTTAAACTAAAGATTGATGATTTAAGTTTATTCAAGACTGCAATAATTGTAATCCATTGTGCTCCTGTAATTCTATTATCAGTGTTTAGTTATTACACAAAACCAGCAAGTGATAATAAATATGTGCAGTCATATATTATACCATCTGAAGCATCATGGTACTGAGTGAAGATATTAACAACAAGCAAATATTTCATTTGTTCAATATTAAGCTGAAATATGAAAACAATAAAAGATAGTTAAAATGTTTTCTTTGATTCAGTGTCTACAACTGTACAGTGTTTGGAACATGGTGTACGTGTTGACTCATTAACTGTCCTCTGAGTTTGGATTTAGCACTCCTTCTGGGCTCTTGTCCAAGAGACTCAGATCAGATTCCAGCCATATTTACCATTAATGTCTGCTAACATTAGGAAATTACTGTTGCTTAAGCCAACTATTGCTCAGGAATTGAAATCAGATCACTTAGTGCAGCCACGAACTGGGCTCTCAATCGAGTTTCTGTTCCTGTTACCTCTATTATAAGCATTTTAAATGTTTAATACTTTCAGCTGTCTGAATATGCAGAGTGTAGTATTAAGACCTGTTTAGCCTTACCAGATTTTCAATGGCTCAGTTGAATTTTCAGTTTATTTCAGTGTCTCCTTGCATATAAAATGGCCCATTTGTTCATTTAGTTTCAGTCCAGCAGATTAATGTCTGGGTAGCTTCTGTCAGGCAGCCCTCTTTATGTGGATAAGCCATTAGCATGTCTATCAAGCTGTCTCTTTTCATGTGGATAAGTCATTAGCCTGACTCATAACTTCCTACCAGAAGAACCTGCCGATTACAATGAGTGAGTCGCTACTCCATGCCCACCAGGCATAAGAATCTTATTGGGTATAAATCCAATATTCAAAAACCGGAGCTTTGATCTCTTGGTTATTGGCACTGTTCAGTTCAGTGATGGTTCTAAACATAGCAATTTAATAAATCAATTACCTCATTAATTAGAGGGTTGATGATACGATGGTATCTGAATGATACATCTTGTTGCACTCCAGTGGTGACCAGTAAACTACTGGTTCATTGTTAAAAACTCATCAGGGAAGGACATCTAGTCTCACCTATATGTGACTCCAGATCCCCAGGAGGATGGGGGTTTGGAGTCACATAAATGCCCACTGAAAATGCTGAGAATGCCATTCTGTTGCAAGTTTGTTAAAGTTGGAAAAGAGTAAAAGAGTGGAACATCTGGCATTGATCTTGGCATCTAAATAGGACACAGTAAAGTGCCCTCAGCCTAGTTGGCCCAGCAGTGTCCTCTTCACAAACAACTGGCCATTAGTATCCAAACTGGAACAGCCATCTCACAGCCTAGTCAAGCAACAGCATCACATAGAAACACTCCACGCAAAGAAACGTATCTTATAAATAATGTTCCGGACTCTTTCATCACCATCCCTGGGTACACCTTGTCCCACAGGTAGGACAAACTCACCGGAGGAGCAAGTAAATCAATATACAGGCAGGAGCAGTAGCTTAACATTGATTCCAGATTTCACAAAGTCTCTTGGCATCAGGACAAACTTGGGCATGGGAATCTCCTCCTGATGGCCATTTCCTTTTCTCCCTCAGCTGCTGAGTTAATGCTGCCCCATGTTGAAGAAACACTAGAAGTAAAAAGGACAAAGAATGTACTCTGGGTTCTGGACTTTAATATTCAAGACCAAGTGTGGCATGGTAGCGCTACTACTGACCAAGTTCACTGAGTCCTGAAGGACATGGATGCCATATTAGGTCTACAGCAGCTGGTGAGTGATCCAAAACAAGGGATGGACTAGCCTGAACTTTGGAACTGGAAATGGAATTGGAATTGGTTTATTATTTTCACTTGTACCGAGCTACAATGAAAAACATACAGTTTAATTTATTACACAATGCATTGAGGCAGTACAGTGTAAAACAGTAATACAATGCAGAATAAAATGTAACAGCTACAGAGAAAGTGCAATGCAGGCAGACAATAAGGTGCAAGGTCATAACAAGGTAGATTGTGAGGTCAAAAGTCCATCTTATCGTACTAGGAAACCGTTCAATAGTCTTATAACAGTGGAATAGAAGCTGTCCTTGAGCCTGGTGGTGTGTGCGTTCAGGCTTTTGTATCTTCTGCCCAATGGGAGAGGGGAGAAGAAAGAGAATATCTGGGGTGGGTGGGGTCTTTGATTGTGCTGACTGCTTTACTGAGGCAGCGAGAAGTACAGACAGAGTCCATGGAGGGGAGACCGGTTTCCACGATGTGCTTTGTCCTCACCAATCTACCTGTGGTAGATGTATCTCAGCAACACGGTAGTAGTGACCAGTGCACAGTCATTGTGTAGAGAATGTAGCACCCTCCATTGTATTATGTGACAATACAAACATTTACATAGGATAGATCTGAGCATATACAGCAATTCAAAAGTGGGCAATAATGAGGTGCCCTGGATCACCATCAGCACCATGTGCACCAGCACAGCTTGCAATCCCTTGGCCCAACAGACCTTTCCATTAGTATCAAGATAAGGATCAACTGTAGTTCAATGAGAAGTGCAGAAAGGCATGCTGGGAATAGCAACAGGCTTACCAAAAACTGAAGTGCCCAGCTGCTGAAGCTGCAGTGCAGGACTAACACATAGCTGCACCTCGTCTTTAGCATTCACTTATTGACCCCACTATTGACAGGGACGTTGATGGGGACTAAGAACAGGGATATTGTGGAGCACTTCTAGCCAAGTTCCAGTAGAGTGATAACACTGGCATCTACCTAACAATATGGAAAAGTGCCCATGAATGTCCTGTTTACATGAAGCAGGGTGAAACCAATATGTGAGGTTATCAATTTATTCCTAATCAGCAGCATAGTGATGGCCTGCCATTAATCCTGCTGTTAAACAGCTCTTTCTTTCTAATGCCCAACTCACTGAAGCTGAAAGCCACTCCAGGCATATCTAAAAATGAGTTGCCACCTGGTAAAGCAGAATCAAATGTAAGCTAAACAGCAAAAACAACAAGCAACAGGCAGAGCTGAGCAACACCACAACTAACGGATCAAATCAAAGGTTTGCAGTCCTGCCATATTGTTCACAAATAGCCAATTAAGCTGCTATTAGGATTAGAAAGCTCCAAGATTATTCACATCCTCAGTAATGGCGGAACCCAACATATGAATGCTAAAGACAAGGCCGAATCATTTGCAATCACATGAGTGCTGAGTGGATAATCCATCTCAGCCTCCTCATGAGTTCTCACCATTGCAGAAGCCAACTTTCAGCCAATTTGATTCACTCCATGAGATCGCAAGGAATGCCAAAACGAACTGGATACAGCAAAGGCTGTGGGAACAGACGATGTCCCAGCTGGAGTAATGAACGCCTGCACTTCAGAACCAGCCGTGCCTCCAGTCACAGTGATGACACTGGCTTCATAAATGGCCTTCCATCATAACATCAGAAGTGGGGATGTTTGCTAATGATTACTCAATGTTCAATTCCATTTACATACATAAGTATAGGGGAGTTAAAATCCCCCACTCCTATAACACTATTGCTTATCCACCTTTCTGCAATTTGTTTACATATTTGTTCCTCTAATTCCCATTGACTGTTGGGAGGAATATGGCATAATTCCAACAAAGTGACCATTCCTCTCTTATTTCTAACTTCTACCCATATGACCTCATTGGACAATCCCTCCAGGACATCCTCTCTAAGTAGTGGCATTGTTTCCTTCTGAATCAGAAGGGTGACTCCACCTCCTCTTTTGCAGCCCTTCTGTCATGTCTGAAATTTCTATATCCCAGAAAATTAAGGTACCAGTCCTGCACTTCCCCCAATCATGGTTGGGTGATTGAAGTTAACGTCGTAATTCCAAGTACTGATCCATGCTCTGAGTTCACCTGACTTACCTGTGAGGCTTTTGCATTAAAGTAAATGCAGTTGAGTCTGTCAGCCCTCCCATGCTCCCTAGCCTGGCTCTGTCTGCTCTGCCCACTGGATTTGCTTCATTTATTCTCTTCATTTGAGTCAGTCTTCCCACCTTCTGCCCTGCTACGAAGCTTACCAAAACCCTGCCAGATTAGTTCAAGGAGGGAAGGAGAAAACCTCCCTGCAAGGATATTGGTCCTCTTCCAGTTTAGGTGCAACTTGTCCTTCTTGTACAGGTCTGATGGAATTCTCTGCATTTTTCTAGGTGAGTACAGCTTCAATAGTTCTCAAGAGGCTCAACACCATCCAGGATAAAGCAGCTCACAAGATTTGTACCATAAATATTTATCCCCTCCACTATTGGTGCACAATGATACAGTGCATCCAATCCATAAAGTGTATGGCAGTTACTCGCCCAGGGTACTCTGGCAACACCTCTAAGGTTAAGAGACAGCAGGTGCATGGAAACAGCACAAGCTGCAGGTCCTTTTCAACCTTCACACCAACCCAAAAGATATTGCCTTTCCTTCATCATTATCACTGGATCTAAATCCCGGAACTCCCTACCCAAAATTATTATGGGAATATCTTCACCAGTGGTTCCCAATGGTGGCTCATCAATATCTTCCCAGGGTAAAAAAGGGATGTGAAATAAATTCTGGCCTTGCCATCCACACCCACATCCTGAAAAATAAATAAAAATGACTTTCTGGCAGCTCAAACTGACCAGGGCTCTTCGTTGCTTCCAAAGGTCATCAGTGTTCAGAGATATTTGGAAATGGTGAAAAATATTAATAATATTTAATTTAAATTATTTACAAAAGAATTTAAAACACATTCACTTAAAACATATTTACCTAACATCACTCAATTTTAAACAATAATAACAATTGAAATAAAGTATAAAAGAAAGTTTACCTTAATTTATATTTTCAGTAAAGGTCAGTAACCAATTCCAATGAATGGGACCACACTAGATGCACCAGCAATGGTTGGCGTTAAGCTGAGGGGCCAGCACTGCACCCTGGTGTGCAGTTACTGAGATCCAGAATCCTCTGACATGCTCACTGTAGCTGGTCAGTCTTCCACAGAACCATTGATTAGACATCAACATGATCTGGCCCATTAGAAACTGCAAAGAGGGATTCAGCAATCAGAACAATAATTTGAAAACAGTTCAGGAAGTAATTTCTGTGTAGTATTATTCTGACTTTTACTTAATTGTATGTGATATGATTGGGCAATTAAATACAAGACTGGAGAGTCCATTTGGAGGAGAATCCTTCTTCTGAATCTTTAAGACCACCTCCAGGAAATAAAAGTACAATATATGAAGCACACTTAAACAAACTAAACAAAGATGAAATAAGAGCCCTGGTCAGATTTTTATTGGCACTGTGGAAGAGGTTCAGATTTAATTTAATGATTGCACTCAACTCCATTTGCAACTCTTCAGATGATGAAACAACCCATGACAGTATCGAGAAAGACCTAAACAACAATTTCGACATGAGCTCATTGATAATGTTTAACATTTGTGCCACACATTCCAGAGGATAACTATTACCATACACCCTTATATTCAGTGGAATAACCACTACCAGTCCTTCACCACCAATAGCCCGGAAGTCATCCTTACCCAGAAATGTAGCTGGAGCAATCATATATCTTGTGGCAAGTGACTTGCCAGATTCCTCAGACTTTCCACTCTCTGCAAGGCACAGGTCCATATATACCCTCCACTTGTCTAATTGAATGCAACTCCAACACACTCAAGGGACCTGACACCACCCAGAACAAAGCAACCTACTTTATTAACCATCCCAATTTATCAACATTTACTCCCTCCACCACTGGAACTCTGTGGCTGCAGTGTGTATCATCTATAAAATGCTCTGCAGCACCTCATCAAATCTCCTTTAACAGCACCTTCTCTTCTATTTCTCCTTCTCCCAATTGCATGTGATCACCATAACATTCAAGTCACAGACCACAGAATTAGAAATATACTCCCATTCCTTCATCAATGTCAGGTCTTAATACTGGAACTCCCCACCAGGACCTTCACCAGATAGACTTCAGTAGTTCAATCACCATTTCTTCTTTCAGATTTACACCCCTGCCACAAATTTGAGAAGTTCTTGATCAAAGTTTCAGATAACACTCTATATAATTATGGATGTAGTAAACTGTCTTTCATTATTTTCATTGATCAATCTGCAGCCTTTAACATGTTTCACCTTTCCATCCTCCTCCAATGCCATCCAGCTGTTTCCCTTCTACCCAACAGACAACCAGCTATACTCCTGTCTAGAGTTAAATTTGAGGCTACATGATTTAATCATAAATCTATAACCAAGAGTAAGTCTCTTTATTAACAAATTGAATTGGCTTCAAGGAAACATTTCTGATGGAAAATGTTTGGAAACTAACCTGATTCATGGCAGTACTCCAGAACACTATTAATAATTGGCCAGCCAACCAGGCAGACTAATGGCACCGAGAAGAGGAAAGCTACCACAAGACTTAGATATTGTTCCAAACTCCAATTCACCCTGCAAACCAATCACCTCATAGATAAATGTTGCTACAGTTTTGACAGATTGCATTCAACAATACATTTGCTCACTCTTGGAGAGGGTTAAACAGTAATATTTTCAATTTTACATATTTCCTATTTCCAGACATTCTAAAGGAACAGGTTACTGCTGATCTTTATGATAGATGGGGCCATAGGAGCAAAAAGTTAAACAATCAAAATTTCAGTTTATTCAATGAGATTACTGAAAAAATCCAATCTTCTCTTATTAATGGCTTCCTCACCACACAGATTCTTAACTTGGTTTGATTTAAATTCTTCTCTAATAGCTTCTGACGTTAACCTATTCAGAGCTTCATTCCAGGGCTATTTTTCTCATTTGCTTTAGTTCTTTTCTATCTTTCAGGCTGCTGATGATATCTTTGCAGAGCTTTTATTATTTCTAGCACTCAGTATTATGTAAAACTATATTTATTCCAACTAATCATGCAAAGTTAAATTATTATACAGAAAGATATAAGCTGTCTCATCCCAAAAAATGTGCTGTCAATGTCATTAGACCATGTCAGATGCCATCAAATGGTGAAGAACAGGTGCCTCTTTACTCTTGGACAGTATTTCATGGTATGAGCTCATTTTCTGCCTCCTGCTAGTTTCGAATGCACTATAATACAGTCCTAGCATAATGTCTAGGAACTTTGTCAATGCAACAACTTAACCAATAATCAACTTTGTTCAGTGTCAAATCTCATTGTCCAGACATGGTGAAGAAAAGCTTGGGTTTCATTCAGCTTTCTTCTTGGAAAATTCTGTCCTACTAGTGCTTTCTATTTTACTTTCAGCATGTAGTTTCTCATGCTTCCTCGCATTGTACTTCATTGGTCAAGGTGCAAATCCAATTGAGCTCTTTTGACAAAATTTTACAACAAAAGAAGTCTTGAAGCAATTATAGAATCTTGCTGTAATTAGTTCTGCTCACCTGAGGAAAGATATTTTCCTCATGGGAGTACAACAAAGGTTCACCGGGTTGATCTCTGGGATGGAAGGATTGGCCCTCAAGAAGTGATTGAGTGAGACAAAGCTGATCATTTAAAAGAGTTAGCTGTAATCTCATTAACTCAGATCACCCTTTTAAGGAGCTAAACAGGGTGACTGTTCTTCTAGCTGGAGAGTCTAAAACTGAGGTCACAGTGTCAGAATAGAGTACAGTCAATTAGGATTGAGAAGTGTCTTCATTCAGAGAGTTGTGATGAATTTTGGAATTGTTTTTGCTATTGGCCTGCAGTTGGTCACTTATTGAGTATATTTCAGACTGAAAATGATAGACGTTTGGAAATTCAGATAAATCAAAAGACACGGTGATAATGCAGGAAAATGTAACTCAGGAAAAAAGTCATCCATGATCTTACTGAATAATGGAGGAGACTTGGGGCTACCAAATGGATTGAGTCTATTTATTGACCAATTAGCTCACAATCTATTCTATGAATAAAATAAATTGTATTTATACATCACGCACAAG
>JAUZTB010000118.1:58325335-58338218 GCA_034780895.1 Rhynchobatus australiae | reverse complement strand
CTCCCGAGACCAAAGAGCCAATGTTTGTCCAGAATCAGGGTGTTCAAACATTGTATTGTTTATTCCTTGATCAGTTGTACCCAGATATTGTGTGTGTGTGTGTGTGTGTGTGTGTGTGTGCTCACGCACACATGCACACCTCACCCCTGTTGTGATTCCCTCCACATTCACAATCTCCTGCTTGAGAGTGTGTGAGTGTGCATCTGTTCCCACCATTTTGTCCTCTTGTTTCTTTGTTAATAACCCATTTTTAAATTACAAAGATTGTCCAGAGTTCCTCTACCTTTAAGACGTCAAAGAACTGTTTCACACAACAGATGGCTGAGCGAGTTCATAGGTTTGTTGTGAATTCTGATTTATGAACCTATTTCCAAGATTAGCGGTAAAGAAGGGAAGAGTCAGAGATGGACTAAGTGAGTGTGAGAGCAGGGTAGAAATTGGCAGCAAAGGTGATGAAAAGTTCAGAGATCTGGACAAGATCAGGAAGCAGCAATGCAATTATCATTGCACTGGAAAAAGTAGTGTGGCCAAGGACCTGAATACATCCAAGACCAAAGAGTGTTGCATCTTTCAACATAGACCCCAGCAGAGCTTGGACCCACTTGAGTTTGCAGATCCTCACGTTTGATATTGGAGGAAGTGATATTTTAAAGGAGAATTTGTTCAGCCAGGTGAAGGAGATTGATGGTGGCAGGGCAACAGGTCGGGTGTTTCGTTAAGGAAGAAGCAAATTGTCCCTGATGGGAGATGGAGGCTTGGATCTCCGCAGTGAAGATGCGCTGATTGGGACTTGGAAACTGTTAAAGTGGCGGAGGGCTTCAGAAGTAAGTGTAGATAAGATGAGGAAGGAAAGAATAGCTCACATAAGTGGAAATGAGTTCGATGGGACAGGAAGATGTTGAAGTGATGATTCTATTTGGTCCTGCTTGTGCATCTTGGGAGGAGGTAGAAGAGAGTTATGGAAGGTTAAGAGGCTAAGGGTGGAGGCAAGATCAACAGAGAAAAAGTCAGTGACTCTGTGGGAGGCAAATAGCCTGATGTTCAGTGGTTGTCCCTTGCTCCGGTAGGAGATGTGAGGAGGAGTCGGAGAGCTGAAGCTCAGCCTCCCCGAGGTTGAGGGCACTTCCCTAAATAACAGCTGCACCACACATCATCAGGTTGGATGATAATATTGGTCTTGGTAACTGGCAAGCTGTAGGGTTAGATGGAATAAGTGGAATGGAAAGTTGATTTGGTCAAACTCATGCTGGCAATTAGCAATGAATAGATCCAGAGAGAGTAAGGGACCAGAGGGAGGAATGCAATTCATAAAGGGTCCATTTTTGCTATGGAGACTCTTGACCAAAAGTGGGTGCGGACATGGCAGAAGACCTCAACATCATGTCGAGTTTGTTACATCATCAGCTATACCAGATAACACTGAAAAATAATACGTTTCACCATGAGCTCAGTCCAGGAATCTTTTCAGTCCTTTGCAGGAGCAGAAATGTGATGATTTTCTTAGTGAGTGGTTTGCTGTAAGCTTCAATGGGGTTAAAGCTGGGGTTAACTTCTTGTTATGAATCAATGAGAACCTCTGTAATTCATGGATCATTTTATCAGCTATATTTGTTGGAGCTTTACTTGTCACTCCTTTATTGATCTACCTTGATGTCAGCTTCCATGTCGAACAAGACATGGACTTTGTGTGTAATTGAATATCTTCCAATTTCAGAAAAATAGTCGTTGCAGTAATTTTGAACAAGACTTTATAACTGAAAGCTTTGCAGATGGCAGAGTGTCCTATAGATAAGCATTTTAATAGTGATCAGGTTGATGAATCTATTCCTCAACAATCCCACTAACACTGAAAACTCTCCAGTACTTGTTGGGTGGCTTAGAATTATGTGGGAGACTAAGTTACTATTACTATGATACTACATGGCTTGTCCCATCTTGCCCATGTGTAATAGGGGTGGTGAGATTGAGAGACACAAGAGATTGGGATGAGGAAGGTAAGGGAAGGGGGAAGAAGTGAGAGAGGGGTGAGGTTCTGTGAAAGATAGAATGAATAAACTGTGTGTGTATGAGAGCCTCCAATGTTAATACAGGTTGCTGCTGTGGGCTGGGGGGGTGTCTCACCACATTAAAACAATTTGTGCAGGGGCATATTCTGCTCTGCTGAAACAGAACATCAACCCCAGGGGTGGTCTAAGAAGGAAAATGTCTACTTGTATTTTCATGCAAGGCCAAGGATGATGTTCAAGAATAGGAATTATGTTTTATCTATCTCAGGAGCATGAGAGTTTCTTTCAGCCTTGCTACTTCTCACTCTGATTGATTTCAGCTAATACTGACCAAAGTCAGAATTGTTCACATTTTGAGCAGTTAATTTATACATAATCTGTAATTACCTGACTTAGCCCTGCTTCTTTGTTTGAATAATTTACTGCACTTACAGTCCTTCAGTCATCTGGCACCTTGTCTGTGGCTAGCAAAGATATAAAAATCTGTCAGAGTCTGAGCAATCTCATCCATTGCAATCTAAAACAGCCTAGGATGCATACCATCAGGACTTGGGGATTTATCCACCTTTAGGCCCTGGCATCTAATACCTGTTCCATTTTAATGATGACATGTTCCAGAATTTCACCGTCCATCTCCCTGAATTCTCTAATTACAATATCCTTCTCATTAGTGAATACAGATGAGAAATATTCATTCCAGACTTCACCAATATCTTCTGGCTCCATGCATAGATTGTCCTTTTGGTCCCTAAGGGGACCAACTCTTTCCCTGGTTAACCTCTTGCTTTTAGTATACTTAAAAAGTTTGGGGATTTTCCTTCATTTTGTCCATTAGTGTCATTCTGTGCCTCCTCTTTGCCATCTTTTTATTTTAATTCCAATGAGGGAAGCCCTGGGCCCTGATGTGAATCCCTTGAAATTCTTGATTCCCAAAGAGCTCATAACTAAATCATTATCATGGGACCATTTGCCTCAATTCCAGCGTTGAAACCCAAAAACTGCACATCAAAGTAATCTTTGATAGCTGATTCCAGATGAATGTAATTCATTAATTTTTTGTGATCCACACTGCACCCAAAGGACTGCTATTACTTTGAAATCTATTAGGCACATCCATAGCAATAATAATTTCTTCCTTTTTGAAAGAATTCCAAACTTTGGCTTCCATACTAACAAACTTCAGCACTTTGAATACAACCTTGAATACATATGATGAGATGGACTCTTGACTTCACAATCTACCTTGTTATGACCTTGCAGTTTATTGTCTACCTGCACTGCACTTCCTGTAGCTGTGACACTTTACTCTGTATTCAGCTATTGTTCCTACCCTGTACTACCTCAATGCACCGTGTAATGAATTGATCTGTACGAACGGTATGCAAGACAAGCTTTTCACTGTACCTCAGTACAGGTGACAATAATAAACCAATACCAATACCAAACTGTGAAGTAGCAGCTCTAATATCTTGTTTGGAGTGTTTTGCTGCCAAATAAGGCCTGGAAACATGGCCCAATGTCTCACTGACAATTCAACACCATCCACAGGTTTTGTCCATCCAAGTCTTTCCAAAGCATGAATCGGTGCTGGGACCCTTGTTTGTGATATACATGAATGATTTGGATGTGGATGTGGGAGGCAAGATCAGTAAGTTCACAGATAACAGAAAGATTAGCAGAGTTGTTAATAGTGTGGAAGGTGAGATATTGAACATTGTGGAATGGGCTGAAAAATGGCAGATAGAGTTTAATCCAGAAAAATGTGAGATGATGCATTTTGGGAGGACTAGCACGTGCATCATGAGGGATAGGGTCTTAGGGAATATTGAGAAACAGAGGGACCCTGAAGTACAAATCCATAGATCCTTGAGGGTGGCAATGCAAACAGACGCCATGATTGTGAAGGCATGTGAGGTATTAGTCTTCATTAGTCAGGGCATTGAATACAGATGTACTGAGGTTACCCTTAAATTTTATAAAGCCTTGGTCAGACCTCAGCTGGGGTACTGAATGCAGTTCTGGTCACCAAGGTGTAGGAAGGATGTGATAGTGGTGGAGAGGATGCAGAGGAGATTCATCAGGATGTCACCTGGGATGGAGCAGTTTAGTTGTAAGGAGAATCTGGAAAAGCTAGGTCTGTTCCTCCTGGAGCAGAGGAGGTTTAGGGAGGGACTTGATTGAGGTGTATAAAGTTTTATGAGGGACATAGATAGGGTAGACTTTCCCCCATACCAGAGGTAAATAAAACTAAAGGACATAGATTTAGGAAAAGAGGGAAGGGATTCAGTGGGGATATGAGGGTAATCTTCTTCACCCAAAGCATGTTAAGTATCTGCAATGCTCTGCCTGAAATAGTGGTTGAAGCTGGATCCTTGACAGCATTCAAGAAGTGTCTAGATGAACACTTGAACCACTCAGGCATAGAGGGCTATGGACCAAATGCTGGGCGATGGGGTTAATAATGGAAGGGTGCCCACTGATTGGTGTGGACGAGTTGGGCTGGATGATCTGTTTCCATGCTCTACAATTCTACCAACAGTAATCAGTGGTGGGTGAAGCCACCATCCTTAGACAGTGACAGTTTGTTGATTAGTTTGATCCCAAAGCAATTGGAGTACTCCCAGACCTACCCACAACATACATCATCTGCACCCCCTTGCTTTGTCTCCTATAACCACACCGCAGCAAATTTCTCCATCCTCCTGTCACTGCAAAAAATCACCTTTTTGCTCAACAACTAAAACATCATAATAATGAGCTCAAGAGAAGTGACAAGTTGTATGCCGTTCTGGTCACCATATTATAAGAAGGATGTGAAGGTACTAGAGTGCAGAGGAGATTCACTAGGAGGTTGTCAGGGATGGAGCATTTCAGCTATGAGAAGAAACTGCAACAGTTGGGTTTCCCTTCAAGTGGGGAAGGCTGAGGGGGTCCTGATGGAAGGCTAAACATTATGAGAATTATAGATAAAAGGAAAATTTCCACATGGAAGAGATGTCTAGACCTAGAGGGCATGGATTTAGAGCAGAAGATTTGGAGAGGATCAGAGGAGGATTCTTTTTTCACCCAGAGGGTGCTTGGAATCTGGAAACACCACCTGAGGGGGTGACAGGAGGCAGGTACTCTCACAACTTTTAATTACCAGATAAGAGCTTGAATCATGGAAGCTATGGACCATGTGCTGGTAAATATAATTAGTGTGGATGGGTATTTGATGATCAGCATGGACATAATGGGTCAAAGGGTCTGTTTTTGTGCTGTATGATTCTATGATAGTAGGTGCCTCTTTTGCACAGTTAGCCTTGGTGACTGCAGGAACTTTGGAAAGACTTCTATGGATATAACCAGGATACTATCTGGCAAACTATAAACATTTTTTCCCTCCAGTTCAATGCCTGAACTTTTCAACTAAGTGGCAATTCATCAGCTAATCTTCCATAAAAAGTCAAGAATTTCAGATGTGTCATTTTAAAACAGTTTGGACAGGAACTATGATGTGTGAAGCTTGTACTTGCAATGTTGTGCAATATACTGCATTTCTCTGATAGCAACTGCCTGCATGGTTGACATATATTCCCCTTCTACCACTTTATAAGGACTGCAGTGATTTGTTCAAGACAATGTTACATTAACCGTCATAGAGTGATTGATTTGCTAGCAAATGACATTGTTTACTGCATTCTTTGCTTGGGGAACAAATGTTCAAACGTTCAGCAAAAAATGCAACTTTAAATTTACACTTTAGCCACAGACAGAAGATTCTAAGTAGCTTCTCCCTGTAGCACTACATCCATTCGTGTTCAATTGTAAGCCTCTGTGTACAGCTTGTTTACTGACAACATGCCGTCAGTGCTGAGTTTTTGCAATATAAAGGATGAGATCATTGCAAGAAGCAATATTTTAAAAAAGTAAAAGTGACAGTGATACATGACCATAGATCAATAGATATGAAATGCTTTATATAAATATTGCCCATGTTAGGCATTGAAAAAACTAATTGTTCTACAGTGATTACTGCCTTCTTGGGGAACTAATGCATAAGATGATGCAAGTACTCTGAAATTGCATCTGCTCTTTTTACTTGATAAACAAGTTTACTGGGGTTCAAGAAGCCTTGAAATTCACATGAATTGGGTTGTCAATGATAGGAAACTTCAGTCAACAAATTATGTCATTTGCGACTGAGCTGTGTATTTATCCTGAAGAATTGCCACAGGCTGCCAGTCTGCTGACATGTGATTTGTTTATAGTTAATCATTCATTCCAGCACACAAGATTATTTCTACTTTGAGCTTGCACCTCAACATTCTTGTATTATTCCTAAGGGGGTTGCTTAGTAAAGAGTAAAATGAGAATTTAGCTAAAAAGTCTGTAGCTTAAAGATGAAATAGAGAGGTGTTTGTGTTCAATGTTGCTGACTGATACGTCATCTGTTTAATGCTATTGAAGCATGGTACATTTGACAAAATGAGCAATATCCATGATTAATCAAAAATAGGTTATGACAGCCTTTGTTCACAGTAGGTATTGCGTATGTAAAGTTAGTTGTGAACAGTAAATGTTGCTGCAAGAATTATCATGTGACTAACTGTACTCAGGATTGCAAAAATGTTTACAGCAAATTCCTGAAAGACTCTGTGAAAAGCCCTTGAATAAACTACACACAATTCAAGGGCTTTGTTTCTCACATATAAAAAGCCTGTGTATCCTGTAAGAGATGCCATTAGTGATTATGAATTTATTGAGTATGCACTGCCAATGAGAATAGGATACCAATTCTGGTAGACAAGTGACTTCATGACTCTATTGGGGGGGGGGGGGAGGGTTAATCTGAGAAGCTTGCAATTATTTGCAGCAAGTTCTGAGGTGTGGGGGTGGAGGACAGAAAAGAAGCACTGGCAACATTGTTGCAAATAAAAAGGAACAATGAGGTCAAAATGGAAGGCGCTACAAAGAGGCAGTCACATTGGAAATCTTGGTAGCTACAACATAGGAGGCGTTCCACATTGAAGTGATCAAGATGGAAGGCAAGGGCTAAAAAAACACTGAATGCAAGAAGGCTATACTTTTCATAAAGACAGAATCAGATACTTGTACAGTGTTGGTAAACCATTGTGAGCATTGCACTCCTGTAAGATAACCAAAGATACAGCTCCTGAAATAATAGAAAAGTTGAAGAGCCATTTTAATGCCATTGGAGTTGGATATTGGTTCCTAACTTATACAATCAGAGATCAGGAGAAACAATTAGCATATAGTCAGTCACTTAAACAAAAATTTATCACTGCGTTGTACTTTGAGTCTGCTCTTGGATTGTGTTCTGCAAGAGAAGTTTATGTTTGGGCTATTTGATGAACACGTCCATTCCAAATTATTAAAGCTAAACTCTAATGTTTGAATGGGCATCCAAAATAGCTACGTATTATAGAAATGGCCTCCTTAAATGTGAAGAAATTTCAGCGGGCTCAGAATATTAATGCAACCTTGGAAATATGGACCATTAGCAGGATCTTCAACATAAAGTCTGGGTCTTGAGGTCAGATGGAAAGCTCTACCACTGATGCAATAGGAAGCATTCTGCACAAGCATGTTAGTTTGGAGCAGTAAGATGTCTCAATTATAGAAAGCAAGGGAACACAGCCTCAATAACCAGTACAGCTGAGTACAATAAGCCACAGATGTAGCAGTTGAGCAGTGTCCCAGCTTAATCCATGTAGAAAATTGTGGGGGGAAATGGTGTGGACAACCTTTATTATAAATCAACAGCTGTTCGTTAATGGTTAGACTTAAACTGTGAGTCATGCACAATGCAAAGTGCACATTGGAGGAAACTGAAATCTATCTTTGCTTGACACAGTCTCCAGTGGGAAGTAATAGGACATTGGCCCATGAACAGGTCATTTTGGTTTGAACAATTTATAAAAAACAATGAAATGAAGCACTTTATACTTTTCCTTCACCCCGCCTCCTTTCCCCCCCACTCCACCAGCTTCAAACTTCAAACTGGGGAGCAGAATGGTCAGTTTGCATGGGAAAGGAGGCATTGATGAAATGAACATTGCCAATAAACATCAGCTTGCATATTTCATCAAAACTACAGTACAATGCAACACTGCAGCCAGGATATGCTCCAGTAGAAGTACTAATGTACAGGAGAGTCGTTGATGTTCAGCTCGATTTCGAATGAATAGTGGAGGAAAGGCAGTTTAAACAGAATAATAATCGCAACCCAAACAGTTAGACATCTGGTCTGCATGGTAAGAGTGCATGCACTGAGACATCCTGGCAACTCAAAAATGAGAAGTTGGGGGTATTGGGGAAAAATAGTGGAGGTATATGGTTCTTGTGAATGACACACTGGTTACCAGGTGATAACTTAACCAAAGGCCTTGATTGAAAAATTGGAGACCTGAGTTCAAATGCCACATTGGCAGACATGGAATTTAAATTCAGTTTTTTAAAACTCTAGAATTGTTAACAAATGACTAGCATTAGCAATGATGACCACAAAATATGAGATGATCGTTAAACTCCATTTGCTTTATCAGTGCCCTTCAGGAGACGAAATCTGCTCAGTCATGGAATCACCGAGTAATGTTGCATGGAAACAGTCCCTTCAGCCCAACCAGCTCATGCTGAGCAAGATGCCCATCTAAGCTAGTCTCATTTGCCTGCGTTTGGCCTATATGCCTCTAAACCTTTCCTATGCATGTGAACTATTCTTGGATTCCTTTTGAAATGGCGTGGCAAGCTATGTTAAAGTAGAAAACTGAAAATGGGTAGGCTACTCAACATCAACATCTGCACAAATTTGGAAAGGTGACCACCCCCCACCCCACCCTCATCCGGTCCAGCATCCTTACAAACATCTAGGAATGAGTATCTAAATCAGGAGACTATCACAGATCAGACCAGTCAAGTATCAAACTGATGTAGTTATACCTGTATCTTGCAAATAATATGCCAGACTCCTCTGTTGTAATCCCTGGAGTATATGTTATTCCATTGATGGGATAGGCCCAAGGAAAGGCCATCACCATGGTACAAGGGTGGGATGGAGTAGCTCTGTGGCAGCCCTCAGTGTGAAACCCAGAGGCCATGGAGTCTCATGGCATCAAATCAATCCTAATCAAGGAAATCTCTGATTACCACCAATTGTTCTCCCTCACCTGAACAGTCCTATGTTAAACAACATTTAGAAGAAGCACAAAGTTCCAAGTGCACAGAAAACACTCTGGGTGGGGAACTTCAATTCCATCATTAAGTGTGGGTTTCTAGCATCAAGCAAGCTGGCTGAGTTCTGAAGGATGTAACTACACGATTGGGTCTGCAACAGGATCCAGTGAACCAACACAGGGCACAAACCTACTTAACCTCATCCTCGCTATTATACTGTGGCAGATGCATTTGCTTATGACCACACTGATGGTTATGACTGCAGTTTGGACCTTGGAGACAAAGTCTCCTATTGACATCAAGGATACTCTCCATGTTGTGTGGCATTACAATCATGCTAAATAGGATAGAATGGGAACAGATCTGCCTGTTCAAAACTGGGCATCCACGAGGCACCATGGGCCAGCGGCAGCAGCAGAACCTATGATCTCCACCACAATCTGGAATATTATGATTTTGCTTATGCCTCACTCCACCATCACGATCGCACTAGGAAATCAATCCAGGTTCAAAGAGTGATGCAGAAAGGTGTACTGGGGGCAGCACCATGTGCACACCTGGTGAAGCTGCAGCTCAGAATTAAACCCATGCTAGACAGCATACAATAAAGAGAACTAAGCAATTGTTCCCAATTCTGCCATGTGTCTGCCCATTCTACCAGTCTGTTTATATCTTGCTGCAATCACTATCTTCTTTGCAGCTCACTATACTGTGATTTTGTGCAATACACAAAATGTGGCTTGCACCCCCAATTGCACTCATAATTAATATATTTTTTAAAACTCTTCATGTTCATCTGGTCATTAAAGATATTTAATTTGGAGCTGAAATGTTCCTGAAAAACTATTGGTTTATACTTAAAGAATGTCTGTGCAAAGTTCATTATGATCTGATTGAAGTTTTCCATGAGGTTTATATCCACCTTCAGCCAAAACTCAGTTCTGATTTCGAAACATGAGACAATGAACCAAATTGTGCAAACTCTTATAAAACCTCTGCCTCAATTTAACTCCTTCTAAGCCCCTTGTTCCTGCTTTCTGATATAGCAAATTCAGCTGCACCTCTGGCTAGCCTCCATTATGATGCTCTAAATAAACACCAATTTATTCAAACATGCTGCTTGTGTCCTAATTAGAATCATTCCCCTATACTTTCTGACCTCAATTGGCTCCCACTTTAGCAATGCCTTGGTTTTAAAATTCTCATTCCTTGATTTCAAATCCCTCCATGATTTTACTTTTCCCTATCTTGATAGTCCTTAAACCTATCTGCCTATGTCTGACAAGAGCCTGAAATTCTTCCCCTAAACATCTCCATGTTTCCACACTTTGTTCTTTAAGGGAACTCTTTAAAATCTATTCTTTTGACTAAGGTTTCAGACATTTGTTCTGATATCTCCTTTGGAAGGCTGGCAAGTTTGCGTTCCAGTGAAGTGCGTTTGGATGCTTTGCTTCATTAAATACACAGTATGTGGATCTGTGGTAGTTTTATCACTGATAAATAGCTTTCCTTATTGACTTTGAGAGAACATGGGCCAAAAACTGAGAGACAAGGCAAAGAATGACATCATAGAAGCAAGAGCAGACAATATGCAGCAATAGAAGAACATGCTTGCTCTGCAACTGGAAATATCATCTAGGTACGCTTCAACAATCACACTAGGTTGCACAGATCCAGATGGAGACTTCAGTATGTACCACCTGTATCCAGATTTGTGGAAGGAGTCCACTTGGACAGAACTGCAGGTTCTTTGCATCTTTATCATATTTTGAGACGTAGTCACTCTTTTCAAAGTATGGTGAACAATTATAAGTTCCCAAACATGAACTTATACAGAGAGGTTCTTCCTGCCATAATCAATGAAACATGCATAAAACCTTTGATGACCTTTTATGGTAGAAATCTCAGGTCTGTCCCTTCTTACAATGACCAAAGAGTAACCTCGCAAAGCCAATCATAAATTTGAAAATTTTAAAGTTTATAATTGCAATTTTCAAGCCACAATTTATTGGGTCTGGTATAATTTTAATGAGTTTAAGGTATCCATGGATACCAATAACACAATGACTAGAATTGTCTGTAATACTCAAATTGAAGTCCAACATTTTGCATGAATTTAACTTTTTTGATATTATATTTGATGCATTTGTATGAAACTCAAATGAGCATTTTTCTACCTGTTATTTCCACTTTTTGGATCCCTAAATCTTGCAGTTTCAATACACATTTGGAAATTCCAAACTAGCCAGAATTTTGACCGAACAGAGGAACATCTAGACATTTAAGAAGAGGTATTTAAGTTAAAGCTTTAGAACGTTTGCAATCTTCTGCTGAAGTTGCAATGAATGATTAGGGGAAACCCACGAAGAATTTCTGTGTTTTTTCACCACCAGCGACTTTTGAAGCAGAGATGCATATGATATACTTACACTGGTAGATTTACTTTGGTATTTTTCATAAAATGTATTAAAATTGTTTTGGTTTACCATCATCTGCAGCTGGGTGGATTGGCAGAGTGCCTTTCTAATAGTGAACCAACCACTTTCCAACTACCTACTTGCCAGCAAGGGTAGGCCCTTGTACTGCTGGGAGCTGGGATCTCCTGGCCTTTGCTTGATCTCAGATGAGGGTAGCTCTCATGGAGACTTTTTGTAGCAACTGAACTACTTAGTGAGATCCCAAGCAGTCCCAGAATCTGTGGCTCAGTAAGGGACTCAATTGAGTTCAGGTAGAGGGTAGATCATAGAGACATAGAATAATACAACACAGAAACAGATCCTTCAGCCCAACTTGTCTATGCCGACCAAGATGCCTATCTAAGTTTGTCTCATTTGCCCACATTTGGCACATATCTCTCTAAACCTTTCCTGTCTATGTGCCTGTCCAAATCTCTTTTATGTGTTGTTATTGTCCCTGCCTCAACCACTTCCTCTGGCAGTTTGTTTCATATATGCACCACCCTCTACGTAAAGAGGTCCCTTTTAAATCTTTTTTCTCTCACCTTAAACCTATGCCCTCTAGTTTTTGATTCCCTTTACCACAGTAAATGACTTTATGCACTCACCCTTTGCCCCTGATGATTTTATACACCTCTATAAGGTTATCCCTCAGTCTCCTAAGCTCCAAGGAATAAACTCCTAGCCTGCCCAACCTCTCCCTATAGCTCAGTCCCTCAAGTCCTGGGAACATTCTTGTAAATCTTCTTTGCACTCTTTCCAGCTTAATGACGCCCTTCTCATAATAGGTGAACAAAACTGAACACAATACTCAGGTGCGGCATCACCACTGACTTATACAACTGCATAGAAACATTCTAATTCCTGTACTCAATGCCCCGATTGATGAAGGCCAACATGAAAAATGCTTTCTTCACCACCCTGTCTACCTGTGACACCACTTTCAGGAAACTATGTACTTATACCCAAAGGTTCCTCTGTTCTCCAACACTTCCCAGGGCCCTACCATTCACTGTGAAAGCTCTACCCTGGTTTGATTTCCTAAGGGTCACACCTTGCACTTAACTGAATTGAACGCCATTTGCCATTCCTCTGCCTATTTATCTAGCTGATCAAGATCCCCTGTAATTTTTGATAACCACCTTTGTTGTCTACAATACCACCTATTTTAGTGTCATCTACAAACCTATTAACCATGCCTTGTACATTCTCATCCAAATCATTTATATAAATGATGAACAACAA
>JAUZTB010000118.1:58252047-58262543 GCA_034780895.1 Rhynchobatus australiae | reverse complement strand
TTATTAGAGGTGCCAACTCTTGAATGAGAAATTAGACCAAGACAGTTTGCCTTTTCATTAAAGATTCCATGGCAGTAGCTTCCAGCAGTTCCAGGCTACGTACAAGAAATCAGAGACAAAGGTCTAATGAAAACAGGCATTATGCACAACTAAAATAAACTTGATTTTATACACAGGTGGACAACAGGATTCTGTTCCTGTGAACTGTTCATACCAAGGGTTCACAAGTCAGAATTGTGGCCACAGAGTTTCCAGGTGGCTGAAGTTGCCTGCAGCCTCACAGCAGCCAGCAAATCCATACTCCCCGTCTTCCAAATGCTCACTTGTGTGCACAAGCTGTACATAATCAGGCTTTGTAAGCTGAGGAGAACCTGTAGTGTCTTTAATATCCTTTTCTGGATCTTTCCCAGCATTCATGTCCATTGTTGCAATCTGTATAATCTACAAGGTTCACTGCAGCGACTCATTGAGGTTTCTTTGACAGCATGGACCAAATCCTAAGAGTACTGCACGAGAAAGACAAGGGTAGTTGGTACATGCGAATGCCACCATCTGCAAGTTCCCCTTCAAGTCGTGCGTTATTGGGAATATATTGCCAATCCTTCATTATCAACAAGTCAAAATCATGAATTCCCTACTTGATACCACAGGATAACTTTCACAAAAAGGACTGTGATGGTTCAAAGACACAAGTAACTCAGTTTGTCATTCCAACAATATACAAATAATACATCAGCATTATAAATATATAAACATCAGCATAAGTTTCCTATGGAGTATATATGATGTTTTATTCTAAATCAGTCAAATGACTTGCAACTATTTAAGGATAAGGAATTAAGTACTAGCCTTGTCAGCAAAGGCCACATTCCATGAATCAATAAACTGTAGCAACCAACTTGTGCATGGCAAGCTTCCACAAAAGCAATGATAATAAGAAGCTAATCTGTATTTAGTAACATTGGTTGAGAGATAAATATTAGCCATAACTCTTAGAATTTTCAGAGAAGAGCTGGGAGTGATCTTTTATGCCTACCTGAGAAAACACATCAGTTTATGTCTCATCCAAAGGACCGAAGGATAATTAGCATTAAAATGTATGCAAGAATAGCATACGTTATGGGTTTGAATCCAAATACTTAGTAACTCAGTGTAGAACTCAATATGTCATTGTGGTTTTCTCCCTTTCTCAATTCTGATAAAGGTCTTCGACCTGAAATGTTAACTTTGTTTCTCCTTCCTCATCTGCTGAGTGTTTGCAGCATTTTGTTTTTCAACCATTATAGTTTTTCTTTCTCTCTGACAAAGCAAAATACTTTCCTTATTGCATTATTATTCTAAATAGTTGTTTTTCCAAATTCCTATCTGATCTCTCTTACTTTCTGAATGTTGGCAAAATCCTGGATGCATTGTGTAGCCTAAATAATACAAAGGGAGATCACACTCTTTCAATTTTGAGCTGCTACAAGTCATCTTGCTGATTTAGAATAATATTATGCGTAGTACACAGGAAATTAACACTGATGTTTGCATATTTATGATACCGATGTATGATGTACACATACTGTATATTGAATATCAAGCCAATATCAACGGATTATTGTAAATGCAAAAATGTTCATTGGTAGGGTTGCGTTTTACTGAACACCCGCCAGACAATAAAGTAACAGAGCTTCCTTACTTGCTTTCAGATCTTTATGTGCTAGACATCCATAAGGTCCACACAGTTGAGTCTCTTATCATAGATTATTTATCTGGGTTAATATACTCCATGAGCAATGTGCTTTTCTGGCCTTTGTGTTCCTGAGCGATCCTCTCTTTGAATTCTTGCTGTGTAGTGTAATGACTGACAATATCTACACCCATGCAACAGAGATGGGAACTATTATGCACTGTTAGCTACTCTTTTTGCTGTGGTGAGCCTTGAAGGTCTTTCTCTTTCATTCACAAAACTAACTTACAGGTCTTGCTATATTTTAAGAACCATACATTTGGTCTTTTCCAATAATGAGGAAATCATCATCCTTTAATGATGATTTAGCTGGCTTGCACGTCTTCTTTCTACGGACAAAGTTAGAGCAAAATTCCCCAGTGGAAAATAAAGTTAAAAAAATTATTAAAAAGGAATTAACATTTCTCACCTATCAAATGCACATTTACTTTAGTTTTGAATTTATTAGAGGTTATTTTAAATGTTTGAGGTGTCAATTTCTCAATCTAAATGTACAAGGGCTCTCTACCCACTAATTAACAGTATTTTATGCATGATCATAATATTTACAGTCAGCTACAATTATGAAACAATAATTTCCCATCACATGTATGCACCAAACTACGTTGAACAAAACACAGTTCATCCTTTGCTCTCATGGGCAGAATTAAACATTGAAATACAGAAGGTCAGCTGATCTAATCAGAGTTAGACACAGTCCGTCACATTGGCACCAAGAAAATGCAAAGCTGCATAATCATTTCTTCTTTCATTTTACGAAATTTGAAAACAGTAATAAAAATTATTGTTTTGGGGAAACAGAGTGATCCACTTTCATCCATGGATTGTAACACTTTAGCATGACATTCATTTGAAATTAATACCTATAAGATTCTCAGCTGTGCTACAACTTTAAATTTTGAAATCATAAGTCAAGATAAATTAATATGCAAATTAAGTCAGCTGCTGATTTTGCAATGACTCATGAGGCAACATTATTAAGCAATTTCTGAGAAGCAGCATAATTTTCATTTCAGAAAATTTTGAAACTGCTTTGCTACAAATTGTGACTCAGCATAAGATTGCATTTTAATTTGTTAAAACATTCACTACTTCTACAACCCCAAACATAGCCCTCAGGCAGCAATCTAGTCCCATGTTCAACTGGTGATGGGACGCACATGCACATAAACACACAAACACTGTTGCACTGGCTAAGCTAAGTTAATTCAATTCCAAAGTTTAAATTTGAAAAGTTACAGCTTACACTGATAAACAGTTCACAACATGGTTAATTTGGCCATTGATTCCTTTGCAAAGTCTTACAAATTTGTTCTTTGAAACATTTTATAAATAATTTAAATAACTAAAGTAATTTAGAGATCTCTGGTAAATGAAGACAATTACAGTAAAACTCAGATAATCCACTATCCTTATTTTTAGAAACTCAACGATTCTGTGTCTGGTTCACCTTGTTTCATGTGCTCTCTTTAAGCTCACTGGGACCCCATTTTCCACACTCACTTTAAGCTCAGAGGGCCCTCTTTCCATGCCTCTTTGAAACTCACCTGTTCCAGTTTCCTGCACTCTCTTTAAAATTGACTGGGGCCCCATTTCCCACACTCACTTTAAACTCACGAGGGCCCTATTCTCACACTCATTTTAAACTCACCGGGACCACATTTCCCATCCTCCTTTTAAACTCACCTGCTTTACTGGAAAAGATATTATACTGCTGTGCAACATCTGAAAATGTGAATTAAAAATGTGTTGGGAGTATTAGTAGGAATATCATCCAATCATCTGGCACCAGTAAAACCCTGACAGTGCAGGATTATCAGAATTTTAATGTATTTCTAAGACACTTGGAGCATCCAGGATGCACTGCCTCTATTAATAAGCTAGCTCTAGCTTATATTTGTTCTGGATTATCCCGAAAATAGCTTTGCAGCTTTTATTTTATTTAATCTATTTTACATGTGTCGAATAGATCACTCTTCAACCTCAAAAGTCAGAAAATGGTCCTCATAATTTAACCCTGATATGACCATTAAATAGCATCCACCTTGCAAAAAAGTAGAGTAAGCAATGCATATAAAAAGATAACAAGAAGTAATTTGTTAAGAAACAGTAACTGGAGCCATGATGAAAATGAAGCAACCAAGATTTATTTACTACACTACCCAGAAAAATATTTCTGAAGCTGGTGATCATTGAGTGCAAAGTTAATAGATTATAATATCTTGTGATTCTCTTGAGTCTGGGCTCAAAATCCAGACTATGATTTTTTTAATATACTTAAATAGGTCACTGATTTTTTTTAGGTTGCTAGAGGTAAAGAAAGAGGAGGTAAAGCTCTGTGTAATATGAATTGCGATTACCATAATTTAAAGAGATGACCAATCACAATGAAATGTACCATTATAGAATTGCTTTTGACTGTTGGAGGAATTAGTAAAATAATATTATATCAAAGTTTAGTACTCAACCTTTATCTATATCATTGTATATCTGGCTCTTGTTTCAAATAACATCTGTTAAGGGAGAAAAGTCCTTTTTCTTTGTCTTCTTCATCTTCCTCATGCCACAATTCTAATTGGGAGGGTGTAAGTTTGAGAGGTGGATGCAGAAACAGAAACAATGGTGACAACCTATTGTTAGGATACAGCCAATGTTAGTGTAAATCTGATTCCAAGAAAGAAAAAATTGATTCAGAGGTGATTTCTCCTATGGTTTTCTTTTCACTCTTGATAAACACCTTTGAACTTTGCTTGATGGCTCCCTGCTCATCATGGTGGATTACAGCAGGGGACAGGGAAATTGTGGAGAAAACTAATGCAGGTAAGAGAGCATTAAAATCATCTTCAGAACCACTAACAGAAGACATTGATTCAAGCAAATAACTTGCATTTCTATGGTGCCTTATAATGGGAATCCAAAGGAGCTTCAAAGACATTACTTTGAAGGCAATACATTTGTTTTACAGGTCCTCCCCAGGTTACGCATGCCTCACTTATGGCCACCCCGTATATATGAAAGAGCATTTGAGAGACCAAAAGGATGGACGGGAATGGATTTCCCAAATACTGAGGCTGCATGCATCTTTCACCTGGTGGGAATGGAGCATTTCCACCTGCCTTCTCTTCCTTCCCCCAACCCCCCCTTCCCCCACCTTTCCCCCACCTTTCCCCCAAGAACCACAATAATCAGTGGCTGGGTTGAGTTGATCAGAACTAGGAGAGCTGAGAAAACTCACTCACTCACCGAGACAGTGAGGCCTCCTGGAGGCCACTCCCCACATGCCTGCCCACTCTCCCATCACAGCTGTTTCTGTGATACTCTCCCACACATTGTTTCTGTTCATTTCTGACTTACAAACAGTTCAGGTTACGAACAATTCTCAGGGACTGAACCCTGACTTAACCTGGGGACTGCCTGTGTAGGGAAGTAAAGGTTTCTTGGAATTGTACAAAAAAATGAAATCTTCACTTAAAGCTGACGAATGAAGGGAAAATATTTTAAAAATGTACAGACGATTACAAGTTAATGGACAAGAACAAAAGAAACAATCAAAAATAGCTAATGAAATAGTGCTGAAACTCAACTTTCAAAAAGGAAGTAAAAGACTTGGCAGGTGAAAATTGGGAAAAAAATATTAGATGCTAAAGCCTAACCCACCTCTCCCACTTCTAGTTTCAAAGGAATCACACACAGGGGCAGGCATCCAATCCTCATGTGGAGTTAAGAAATTACTTAGCAGGCACTCTTTTCTTCAGCTGCTTCTAGCAGGTAACCCAAGCCTTTGGAAATCTGGCAAGTGAAAAGAGGCAGGAACCAATCATGAGGGAAGTGCCTTTACAACACTCATTTTGGGCAAGGAATAGGTTGAATATTTTCTTCTGAGCCAACAAAATTCAAAATTAATCACAACACTCCCCCCACCCAATTTGTCAGCGTCCAAATCTGCCATTAGGTCATCTTGACCACCATTCCTTTGCACAATCATGAGAGCCACATCTCTATTTACTCCTTTAGCCATCCCCAACCACTCTGCTTGCTCACATCACTCTGCCCAAAACCACCATCACATGCTCACTTGATCACCGTATATCTTCCTGGACTGCCAACACAATCGTGGCCTGCACATTCATCCATTTTCTTATTCCTTGATAATATCTGCTGGAATCTCTCTACACCTAACTGCTCTCATTGACTGCAGATGTGCTACAAGCTTCCTACTTAACAGACCATTAGCCTCTAAATCAGCCAGCATGTGGGAGGGAAACCATTAAAAAAAAGAGTCCTGACTTGCCAAACCCACTCTCAGTTTTATCAATTTTGAAACAAACTTCAAGTTGAAAATAAAAACAGAAAATGCTGGAAACACTCAGCAGCATTTACAAAAAGAGAAAGAATCAACTCTTTAGGTCAAAGACCCCTTCACCAAAACTAGGAAAGTGAGAAAATGTTAGGTTTCAGTTGCAGAGAGGGCAGGGGATTGATGGAGAGGACAAAAGGAATACATACCTTTTGGAGATGAGAAGCCGAATAGAAAACACTGAAAGAACAATGCAAAATGGACAGACAGAAATCCCATCAGAGCAAAAAGTAGAGGTGCCCAAGTTGTAAACCCTAGTTCATTCCTCTATAGCCAGGGAAGCACCCTCCCAGCAACTACCCCGTTATGCCCTGCAGAATTCTGCAACTTTAAATGAGTCGTCCTCCCAAATTCTGGGAAGTTACATAGGAATTAATATATTTATGGTCATTTTTCTGCATCATTTTTCTCAAACTTTCTATTTTGAAGTCAAGTCATGTCTCTTAATTAATCCATCTAAATCACAGCATCCCAATGCTATTTTAAATGTATTCCGGCAATGCAATGGTCATGGATGCTTTGGTCAATAAAGCTTTTTTTAAATTTTGCTTCATAGGATATGGGCATCATTGCCAGCATTTATTGCCCTTTTGAAGATGGTGGTGAGCTGCCCTTTTAAACTACATGTCTGTGTGATCTTGGGGTGGCAGTTACAGGATTTTTGATTCAATAGATGAGATGTTTCCATGTCAGGATGGTGTGCAACTTGGAGGAGAGTTTGCAGGTAGAGTGTTCCAATGTGAATGCTTCTCTTCTCTATCTGGATGTGGAAGTTAAAGATTTGAGAGCTGTAGCTGAAGAAGCTTTGGCTAGTTGCTGCAGTATATAAACTTTACATTCATGCTGCAGAGGGTGATGGTGGATAGAGTGAATGTTTATGGCAGTGGATGGAAAGAGAATCAAACAATCTGCATTGCCCTGAATATTCCAAATGCTAAAAGTGAGTGTTTTTGAGATTCATTCACCAAGGCACGTGCAAAGAATCCATTACACACCTGTCACATTCTTTGCAAGTAGTGAAGGAGTTTTAGATTATCAGAGAATGAGCCCATTGCAGTGGCAGCACAGTGGTGCAACTAGTAGAGCTGCTGCCTCACAGCTCCAATGACTCGTGTTCAATTCTGACCTTCAGTGCTGTACATGTGGAATTTGCACATTCTTCCTGTGATTGCATGGGTTTCCTCTGGATGCTCCAGTTTCCTTCCACATCCTAACCATGTGCAGGTTGGTAGGTTAATTGGCCACTCTGATTTTTCCCAGCATATAGGTAAGTGGTAAAATCTGGGGCGTGATGATGGGAAGGTGGGGAGAATAAAATAAGATTAGTGTAAATGGGTGCTTCGTGGTCTGGGCAGACTCAGTGGCCAATCGCCTGTTTCTGTGCTCGATGACTTCATGAGAAAATCCAGTTTCTAAACCACTCTTGCAGTCACAGTATTTTTGAGACTGGCTCAATGCAGATCCTGGTCAATGGCAATCAAAGGATATGGGTGGTAAGGGGAATTCAAAATGGTAATACCACAATGTTAAAAGGAGATGGTCAGACTCTCTCTTGTTATAGAGAGCACTACCTAACATTTGTGCAGTGTAATTATTACTTACCACTTTTCAGGCCAAGTTTGAAAGCTGTCCAAGTCTTGCAACTCAGAGTCATGGAAATGATACATTATTTGAGGAGCAACAAACGGAAATGAAGATTGTGCAGTCATTAGCAAACCTCTCCCTTTCTAATCTTGCTGACCTAGCTAGCCCTACGGCACTGGAGCTTAAGCAAACTTCTAGGACAAAGGTGAAGGCTTCAGACAACAAAAATCACCACCATCTTGCACAGTACGAATCCAGCCAGTGGAGAGCTCATCCCCACCTACTCTAATTCCCACTAACTTCACTTTTACTAGGGCTCTGAATTAGTATACGAACAGATGCTGCCTTGATATCAAAGGCTGTCAATCTCACCCCACTTTCTTTTGTCTCTGGATCCAAGGTGCTTGAGGCCTGCAGCTGAGTGATCCTGGTTTAAGTCAAACTGACAGGGTGAACAGGTTTCAAGTGTCACTTGCTGCTGATTGAGAGTAGACTTTAGGAGCCACAATTTGCTGGATTGTGTGTCCTGAAGCATTTGGACAGTACACTACTGGTCAATTTTTTCTCACAGTGGTTTGGGAGGGAGTAGTGATTGGAAGTATACACAGACAGAATGGCACATGGAGTTGTAACCTGTGAGTCAAGATTTTGTGAAATTCGATCCATTATCTAGAATAAGTTTCTCATTGCAAGAAAGATCTTGTTGAGCAACACTGGGTTAGGTGATTATCAATTTTCTTTGTGGCTAATGTTTAAACAGCTTCCTGGATTGGTTGAAAGCTAATTAAATATAAAAGAAATCAGTCTGGCATATTTCAATCTAGTTCCCTATTTACACGAGCCTCTTGCTCATCACCAAACTGGCATTCCTACTCACATGGAGGATGACTTTTGAAGTTAGTATCTGGAAGGCGCAAGAGCTTACAAATCTTCATAAGCAAAGTATTGATTAATTCAAAAGCCAGTGACAGCTACTGACCAAGAAGAAATATTTATTTACAATTTTGTTCCACCACACTGATTTTTTAATTTTAGATTTTATTCATTTGCTATTTTACTTTTGATTTATTGTCTTTTTTTAACCTCTTTTACTGTACATCTTTCAGACTTTGGAAGTGGCAAAATAAACTCCAACAGTCTTGTACATTCTCACATTTAAGGGCAGATACAAGTTTTCTTTAATCAACAACTTGTTGATACTTGTTTATTAAAACACTATCACCAAATGAGCAGTACTTAAAGAAACTAGTTTAATCAAGGGGAAATAAGCGAATGAAGAAAATGTTAGCTCTAAATGTAATTACTTTAAAGAAGTTCAAGAAATAAACAACTGGTAGATTCCAACATTATAATGTTACCATTATTATATGTGAAATATTAACACACATATAATAAAGCAAACTGAAAACAGAAATAAGAAAACAACAAATCAAAAATTAAAAAAGAAAATGAATAAAATAACAAAGAGTCAATCAATCAAAATTGTGAATATATATTTAATCCAAAAGGGAAAAAATGGAGGGAAAGTTACAAATTAAAATTTATGAGAGGAAAAAAACATAAATCCTATGATCTGCTTTCTGACCTCTTTACCCTAAACTGACAAAAATGTCACAAGATATGCATCACAAGGTTCTAGTTTTTATCAGCCACCTCTCATGATAATGCTACACTGCCATTTCCAATACATTAATTTTCATTTTCATTCTTATCTGTGCCTTGAGGGTTGCTGGGTTTATTTGAACCACATGAATAAGTGGATCCCTGTCTCTTCTAATCACATGGCATTGTTTTCACTCATTTGTATAACAATACAGCATAAAGCTATACTGCATAGAATTAGTATTAAATGTTGCTTCTGGCCAATCTGTGGAGAACTGCATATGTCACAATGGACTGCATAGCAACAGTCATTCAGCTAGGCAAGTCTATACTATATTTATGATCCATGTGAACCTCATCCTCTGTCTTTCATCTTACTCTAATAGCATAACTTCCTATTCCTTTGTACCACAAGTATTTATCTGGCTTTCCCTTAAATGCATGTTCATCTCAAATACTCCTTCCAGTAAAGATTTCCACATTCCTCTGATAATTCCAAATACAGCTAATCCATACAGCTCAGTTCACTAATATGCTATCTTTGAGCTGTATAAGGCCAATTTATAAATTTAAAATATTTTACATTAAACAGCAATTGCCAAAATACCACAGGCTAAACCTCGGCTAAACTGTAATTTTCTATTCAATAAAGTTAATTAAGCCATCTTCCTCAGACTTTTGGCTTCTAGCTCACAATTAGTTTTCACTCATCAAATTAATTGCAACTGTCACAATACAGGTCAGAATATTTCCAACCATTCTTCAAGTACAAAGATGAATTTCTAATGAGCACCATTTCTTTCACAAGCAACTTCTTTGTTGAAAATTATTTCTTGCTCTTAAGTGAAATTAACTGTACTTGAAAAGCAAATTAATCAACTTTCATAGTAATTGGAAATCTCGTGATCTACAATGCAAATTCAAACATAGATTGTTGTATTTATTAATACAAGTAATAACGATGCAGCTGAAATGATGAACTTACTTATTTCTACAACACTAATATCATCATAGGTAATCCAAATGAAGAATCTCACCATTTCTCTGCACTTTAATAGCAACAAATACAAATGCTAATAATTTTTAGGGTAAATTTGTTCCATGAATTTTTTAATCTATCAAAAATCTATCTGCAATGCATAGTCAAAGTTCTATTGAAGCTAAGTTAATGCACAAAAGCACTTCTAGTTCACATGCACTTTTCTCAATATTTGTTATGTT
>JAUZTB010000118.1:58156710-58172777 GCA_034780895.1 Rhynchobatus australiae | reverse complement strand
ATTATTGTTGAATCTATACTTACCAATCTATTATGCAGTGAATTCCAAATTACAATTAATTCTGGTCTCCTGTGCATCCACAATCTAGTTCAGCATACCACGATACCTACACCATAGACTCAGTGTTCTGACCTTCTCTCCTTAGTCTCTTTTCTGCTTTCTCATCCCTTTGAGACCCAAATTTTTAAATAAGTACATCATCATGCCTCCTAAAATCTTTTTAACAAAATAATAGTCAAAATATATAGAGTATTCAATTTAAGTCACTGGAGAAACTTTTCTACATTAAAGGCAGAATATAAATAATAAGGCCATGTCTTTTCAGACTGTAATAAATAGCAAATCCATAATACCTAAAATAAGGTCCAAGATGGCTTCAGTGTAAATTAACAAAGTTAAAATTAAACTTAACATGACATACACAACTTATTTAAATTAAATATTTTCACAGCATCATCCTCTGTACAGACTTAACTCTAAAAATTAAGTCTTACTTGCAACTATGAACATAAAAATCAAAAATACTTCATGGAGTCACCAATAATAGTAATAGTTAAGCTTGTTTTCTCAACCATGACCTTTTTCATGCTGTTTTTCTTAGATAGCATCTAATATCTGATACAAGCATACCAGACTGTAATGTTCAAATGACAAACACAACTTCCTGCACCTTATTTGAGCTTTCTGCTAACACAATTTTTGCTCAGTCTTATAAAGTTACCAGTCTGCACTTCACATCTTCCCTCAAAAAACTTGCTTCAGCTTTATTAAAAGATCATTTGTTAAACATGGTTAAACTCTCTTCCAAGAATCAAATGCATTCCTAAGTCATTAGTTCCAACCACAAACTTTGGATGCCATTAGAGCAACAACATATGGCAGCAGCAAAAGCAAATTCTATCCCACATAATTTTAAATTACTGTTCCTAGGAACATGGTCGTGGGGAGGCCAGGATCCATCTTAGAGGAAAAAATACTTTTGATGCAATCATGGTTAAATTATCATTTAGCAACTGGCTGTATTCATTGAAGCCCAGAAACAGATGACAAATTTGTGTTGCATCAGAAATGCACAGCTCATTTAGGTTATGTGGTTAATGAAAGAGATATAACATATCAACAAAAACATTTGAAAGACTGTTGCTGAGTTAGGACATCAGATAAAATTTGTTTCATTATAAAATAATACATAATGGGCCTCCTAGCATTTATGCTTCTCCAGCTACTAAGATGGGCTGCAGCATATGCATCCACTTCAAAGTACTGATTTTTTTTATTAAGAAGAAATTGAGGACTCTGTTGCTTATTCAATTGCTTCTTAAGTGTCAGTGACCCTATTGCAATGTACTTGTTGTTTTCCCTTCAAAAGAAAGACACAAAATACTTGGCCATTTTGATTTACTGCTAACCTACAGTTTAGAACCTAAACTGGATATATTCCTGAAAATCAAAATTATGCCGATTCTGAAATAAAAATAAATGAAATGCTGGAACACACAGCAGGTCAGATAGCATCCATGGAAAGAGAAACAGAGTTAACATATCAGTTGCAGAACCTCCATCAGAACTGGGAAAGAGAGAAAACATATTTCTGATCCACCTGGACCTCATTCCCAGCCTTGAGCTGTCTCCAGATCTATTTATTGCTAACTGTCCACATGATACCAACTGGTTTGATTTTTGCACTCCCCTCATCCACTTTAACTTGCCCCCTTCTGAACCTGTTCCTTCCTTTTGCCCAACATCCATAAGCAGGACTGTCTGACAGACCCATTGTTTCAGCATGGTCTTGCCCCACTCATTTTTTTCTTGACTTTATCCATCCTTCCCAGGTTCAGACCCTTCCCACTTACATCCATGACATTTTTAATGCCTTCCAATTTACTCATCTTTACCATGGACATATAATCCATTACATCTCCATTCTATACCAGGATGGTCTGAGGGTTGTCCACTTCCTTCTTGAACAGAGGCCCAATTCCCCTCCAGCATCACACTCATTCACCTGGCCGAATTCATTCTCACACTGAACTTCTCCTCTAATTCCAGTTACTTTTTCCAGATTAAAAATGTAGCTATGGGAATTCACGCAAGGCGGAGTATTTCCATGTGATAATTGGAACAGTCTTTGTATCAGTCCTACTCAATCCCCCACGCTTAACTACTTTTTCCCAGTACTTCCTGTACTCATACAAAATTTAAAAACCAGTACTTTTGCTGCTATTTCCATATGGTCAATCTCTCACTCTTCCCCTCTCTTTATGGATTTCCGTCTTGGGGGATAGTCTAGCATCAAACATCCATCACAAGCTTAAACTCTCACAGCTATCTCAGCGAGACTTCCTCTCACACCACCTCCTGGAGGGACTTCTTTCCATTTTCCCCGTTCCTCCGCTTCAGTAGTATTTATTCCAATATTGACACTTTCCACAAAAGAGATGTCTTCCTTCTTCCTGAAGCAGAGCTTCCCTCTACCATAGCTGATGGAGCCTATGACTTCATTTCATCTATTTCCCACACCTCCATTCTCAACCCCCCTACTCCTGAATTAGGAGTTCCTCTGTCCTCACCTTCCATCCCACCAGCTTCCACATTCAGCGGATCGTTCTTCACAATTTCTGCCAGCTCCAATAAGATTCCATCACATCTTCCCTTCCCATCCTAGAACTGTTATAATGAGACCCAATGTAAGTTTGAAGGACAGCACCTTATCTGCCTTCTTTACACAATTTAGCCTTCCAGACTCGATAACAAATTGGCTGACTTCAGGTAATTCACTTTCTTTGTCTGTATCAAGACTAACTAGTTTTGTTTCAAGTCATCCATCTGTAATATTGGCTAAGTTCATCTTTCCCTATTATCACATAACCTGCCAGACATGCCCTACAGCTCTGTATGATGCAATTATATATGTTCTTTGTCATATTTTCACACTCTAACTGGCCTCATTTCATAACCTTTGTTCATGTTCTAACTGTCCTAATTACCTCATCAACAGGACGACTTCATCTCTAATTCATCACCATGTCAACTCTAGCCTAATCCTATAACAGACATTCCTTTAGTCCTGTCCCTCCTTCCCCTACCCTCTCTACAACTTAAAACTGTTTTCTCTTTTCCCAGTTCTGATGAAGGGTCCTCGACCTGAAATGTTTACTCTTTTTCTCTTTTTGCAGTTCCTGCTGAGTGTTTCCAGCATTTTCTAGATATGTACCTATTTCCTCTTCATTCACCATTCAACATAAACTATGGAAGCATGATAAAGTAATTTTTTCTCTAGGAGGAAAGTATCTCACAAGACAAGAGAAAGGCAAATAAGACAGGAGATAAGATCCTTAGGAGGTTAAATTTAACAAATTTGTATTTCACAGGACTAAATATCCTACATCAATGACCTTACATACAATGCATTCATCTGCACCCATATCTGTAATATAAATTCTGCAATAGAAAGCATTGGAGATTCTGGAACCAGGTGTATAAGTATTCATGCCCTAGAGATTAAAATGATATGTTGCTTCTTGGTGTTGGAAAGGACAACATTAAGGAACAGATAGTAAAGCTTCTCAGTAGTACTAGTTACCTGGTATCTCATCAAATATGACACTCTCCCTTACAGACAAGCTATCTCAGCTAGTTACTAACTAGCAAGTCCAAGGTGGAATTACATTTGTTCTCTTTTAACATTCACACATGTATTTGTCAGCCAGAGTAAAAGTACAGCAAAACTAAATATAGCAGATGCAGAACTATGACAAAAGCAGAAAATCTGGAATACCCAGCAGGGCAATGCCCTTTCACTGGAACAGGTAAGATTAGAAATAGAAGCACAGGAAAACAGGTCCAGGAGTTAGCCTTTTGGCTTTTTGAGCATGCTCCATGATTCAACACACTCATAGCTAATCCTCTATCACAATACCACATTCCCACTCTCTCCATACCCCTTGATGCCTTTTGTGTCTAGAAATCTATGTCTCCTTGTATATAGAGAAACAAAGGACTCCAGATGCTGAAATCTAGATGAAAAACACTATGATGCTGGAGAAACTCAGTAGGCCAGGCAGTATCAGTGGAGAAAAGCAGGCAGTTAATGTTTCAGGTCAGGATCCTTCTTCAGGACTGAAGAAGGAAAAGGGGACGCCCAATATATAGGAGAGAAAAGCAGAGCAGTGATAGGTGGAAAAAAAGAGGAGAGGCAGGGTGGGCACAAGGTGGTGCTAGGTAGAGGCAGGTAAGAGATGGTGATAGGCAGGTGCAGGGGAGGAGGGGAGAGCAGATCCACCAGGGGATGGGTCAAAGGAGGAGAAAAGGGGGGTAGAAAAAATAGAGATAGACTAAGAGAGGGAAGAAAAGAGGGAGCCATGACTTTTTCCATGGTAAATACAGACAAGAAGTATTCAGACTTTGCCCATCTCCCATGGCTCCACGTATAGACAACAACATTGTTGTTTAAAGGGACCTAGTGAAGCAAACAAAAAGAGTCTTATAGCCTAATCTTGCTTCTTTTTCTTGTATTCTAAAGAAAATATTCCTGATTATATCATTCAATGGTTCCATGTGCAAGATTTTTGGAAAATTGCAGAGCTTGGCCACTGAGTTAATTCATAGAAGGAAATGTGCAACATGTAATTGAAAGTTGACTGATTTGATGTTGTTAATAATAACTTGACAATTTATGTCTTTTTGAGCAAAAGAAATTATCATGTATGGGAATCACCATAAATCTGCAAATGATAATATTCCCAATCAACAAACTGTTTGGGGAATGGTTATAGATTTTCTTGAAAAGGGTGCCTCCAAATCTCAACATTATGTTATAGAAAAGATGAAGGGAGTCTAGCTGTTCTTTATTGGTTTGATGGGGTTGCAGTTATTGGAGTTCTGATGATGTCATTGATAGCTTCCAAAATAAACTACTACAAAATTCTCCGTTACACTTTTACTCTAAAAATATACTTTTAGCACTTCTTCGCTTTGACAAACAAGATAAAGGAGAATCCTATCTTGTGTCCTCTTTTTGCCTCTTGATTGCCTTCTTAAGTGTATGCCATATCCTTTATACCCCTCAAAGGATTCACTTGATCCCAGCTGTCTATTCCTGACATATGCCTCCTCCTTTTTCCTGACCAGAGCCTCAATGTCCCTCATCAACTAGGGCTCCTAGTCCTGCCCAGCCTTGCCCTTCACTCTAACAGGAAAATGTTGGCTCTTAACCCTCAGTCTCACTTTTAAAGGGCTCCAGACATCCCTTTACCTTCTAACAACCTCTCCCAAGCAACCTTTGCACGTTCCTGTCTAATACCATCAAAATTAGCTTTGATCCAATTTTGGACCTTAACTTCATCAAAGTGCTCTCCCACTGACACTTCAGCCACTTGCACAGTCTCATTTCCCAACAGGAGGTCAAGTGTTGCCCCCTCTCTAGTTCAACCATCTACACTTTGCTTGAGAAAACTTTCCTGGATGTTCTTAACAAATTCTGCCCCATAAATCCCTTAGCAATACAGCAGTCCCACTAGTACAACTCTGTTATTCCTAAGCTATCTGTCATTTCTCTACACGTTCGCTCCCCTAATTCCCACTGAATACTGGCAGGGCCTATAGTACAACCCCATCAAGGTGATTACCCTCTTCTGATTTCTACCCATATAGACTCACTGGATGACATCACCCACCCCCAACCCCCAAACGGAATATCCTCTCAAAATACTACTAAAATGTTCTCCCTAATCAAAAACACATCTCTCCCTCCTCCACCTCAATCATGCCTGTAGCATCTGTATTCATCTTCCTTTTTTTCTCCACCGAGTATCCTCCTCCACTGTAGTTGTACTTGACAGAGTCCTCGAATACCTGTTCCATTTCTCCTACATCTGCCTTCAACCATTCACCTCCCCATCACCAGAGACATGACAGACTTTTCCTTTGTTTTCACCTTCCAGCTTTCATATTGATCATCCTCTGCCATTTCTAGCACATGCAACATAATGCCGCCACTAAACATATATTACCCTCCTCTTTCAGCATTTTGAAGGAACTGTTCTCCCCTTGATTCTCTGATTCACTCCAGGCTCACTGCCAACATCTTATCCTCCTCCCAAAGGCCACGAGATAGAATCAGCAAATTACTCGTATTTCTCCCAATTTAGTATACTGTACTCACTGTTCATAATCTGGGCTCATCTACACTGGGGAGACCAAATGCAATTTATATGAACACTGAAGCACTGTGCATTGAACCGTTTCTGCTCCCAAATATGATCCAAGCTTCTAGTTGTTTGTTGTCTGAATTTATCATTCATCATCTTACTTCCACTTTGGCACAATTTAGGAGCAGAGGTCAAAAAATCTCAAGGAGCTGATCCTTGTGCAGATGTTATTTTCTGATTGGACAAATTGCAACTTTCTAGACACAAAACCAAGATCAAGAATTCAGCTGGATTCTGCTATTCCCCTGGAGATCCACGTTTATTGATTATACTTTAGCCCCATTACCACCCCTTTAATCTTGCACTATCATCCCTTATGCAAGTTAACTTCTCCTTCTGTTCCTTTATCATAGACCTTTCCTATTTTACTCCCACTTTCGCTACATCTTAACTTACTTGTTACAACGGAGAAGGCCTTTCAGCCCATCATCTAAGCCTGCTTCCAGCCGAGGGATGCATCGGTCCCTTTCATCTTATTTCACTATAGCCAATTTTCTCTCACATACCCATCACCTCCCCTTTGATTCTTTTGCCATTTACCTATACTAACAATACCGACCAGCACATCTTAGGGAAGTGGAGGGAAACCGGAGAACTCCAGGGGGAAACCTATGCAGTCACAAGGAGAATGCTCAAACCGCACAAAGATAGTGCCCAAAGTCAGGATCACTGGAGCTTAATATTTGCTTTTATCCTGATCATCTCCAGTTCTGATGCAAGGTCATTAACTTTAACTCTGTTACTCTTTCAACACATCTCACCTGTAAAGACTGAGTATTTCCAAGGTATTTTGTTTGTAATGAGCCTGATCAAGAGCAGGAATTGATAAGACGGATAAAATATACTGTTCTGCTACTAGTTCAGTTAAATATCAACTAAACCTAAAGGATGAAACCTGGGATTCTCCTGACCGACATAGCTCAGTACCATGGAATACTTTTACTCACTAGGCCATTAAGAAAACCTTTTTTTTCTTTTAAAATGATCTTGCTAATTAGAAGAAAACCATGTTTTCCAATTGCAGGTCGATCAAACTACAGAAAAAATTTATCATTATTGCTGCAACGTTGTTTTCAGGAAATTGCTACTTAGCTGGTGTTGTCACATTGTTACAAATATCAATTCATTGAATCAGGAAACAGCTTGGCTGTCACCTCTCTGCAGATTTCCTAGGAAAGTTCTGATTACAATGAGTACACTATAAAAACAATTAACCAGCATAAACAGCAAGATCATACAGAAAGAAACATGATTAAATTATCCAAAAAGCTATGTGCATCAGCTGGACTATTTTGAATGTTGAGCTTCCTTCGCTACTTTCAATGTATCTCAATTTTCAGCTGTATAAATATTTGCAGAAAAACTCCATAATTGTTCATTACAAATTCAAAAAGTACAAAGGGCTCTTTAAAAAAATGTGTTAAAATCCTTACAAACATTTTCACAAGAATAGATGGTGGCAAAGTGTCAAAACTTATCTTGAATTGAAAATTCAAATGATTATGAATTTTAATGTTGGTTATAAATTTTAAAACTTCACTCATTGCTAAAGTATTGTAAATCGTCCAGAATCCAGTGGACCCAAGCTATAATACGTGATAAAGATTACTCATTCTTTTCAGAATTGCATTTTGCTCTTGCCTCTGAGCTCATGACAGCCAAAAAATTAATCCTTGCGACTGTGGAGGTGCCGGATTGGAAGATTTTCCAAACTGTTGGACGTTATTCCAATTAATATTCCTACACATTTCTCACATAAATAGAGTCATATAACACAGAAGTTGGCCCTTCAACCCACCACATCCATGATGACCTTTTTGTCCACCTACACTAATCCCCTTTGCCCACATTAGGTCCATACCCTTCTATGCCTTTTGCATGTCTGAATGTCATTTAAGCGTGGTAATTGTATCCGATTCCACGATGTCCTTTGGCAGTGAGTTCCAGATATCAACTACTCTGTAAAAAAATTCCCCTCAAATTCCCTTCAAAACTCTCTCCTCTCACCTAAAACCTATACCCTCTTGTTTTGATAACTTTAATTCACTTTCTTCCCCCCAAATGTTACACAGTAAAATAATACCTTTTCCAGCAAACCTGTGTCATAGAACCTGGTGACCTTCATTCAAGAATGCAAAGGGGGTCCTGGTGAATTTCAAGGAAGTGCAAGAACCCCAAGCCCCACTACATAGGGGGAATGCAGGAATCTCAGTTCTTGCTACATAGAGTGGAGCACAGGCATCAGCACCTCATGAGCCAGACACCAAACTATCAGGATCTCTGAATATTCAGGGAGCAGATTATTGAAGTTTTACTGTAGTGCACAATTAGAAACAAACTTGAGCCCGATTAAGTCTAGGGTTAATTTACATGTTACGGAAGAATGGTGCATTATTATGATAGCCCTAATATTATTAATTGGGAGTAGATAATACTATTTGCTCAAAGAAGAAAACTGGGCAGTCAATGGCACAGAATAACGTAGATTAGAGAATTTTCAGTTTTTGCAATAAGTGTTGTCACCAAATGAAGCTAGTTACTGAAAGCTGGAGAACAGATTATTTCAGAATGACATCTGTTACACTGCAAAAGCCATACATAAAGCTTCAAGATATATTGATTTTTTTTAAGAAAGGCAACCATCAAAAATTGGCGTGTTTACCCAAATACTTTTGCTCAGGGTGAGGAGATGGGTGGACAGGACACCAAATGCAGGGCAACATAAAATGCATTACGGTAAATATGAGGTTGAGGTTGGGACTCCCCACATCGCTTAGATCTTCCATCATGTACAGGATCCAAAATCTCATTGATCTCAATGGGGATTGAAGGGAAAAGATTTAGCAATTAAAGAGGAAGTCACATTACTTTTAAATTATTTTACACTAGCTTAATGTTTTTAAATATCTATAAGAGCACTTGGTTTCCTTTGGGCAAAAGGGGAGTGGCTAAAGGGAAGAAGAGAAGTTGCAAAGATGAGTACAGAGAGAACAGAATGAGTTGAGAAACAAAAGCCATCAGTATGTGAGGAAGGGGAAGAAGGTGGGACAATTCATCAAGAGGGAAATATCATTGGTGATACGTCCAGTACTGTTTCTCACAGAACAATTCATGTCCCGAAAATCTTCCGCATTAACAAAATCTCCTCACTTCTACTTTCATGCCTGCAGTCTTTAATTTTGCTCTTATAAAGGCAATTTTTGAAGAGATACTGAAGGATGAAATAAGTCAGAACCAGTCCTGAATTTTAAGTTAGCAAAGAACAAGCTCTATTAAAAAGACAACACCACTCCGTTCAGCTTGTTTGATTTACAATTTGACAAAACTGCATGATAATCAACCACCGATAATCAACCACTTGTTCTCCTTTCATAATATTTTAGTCTATAAAATATAATGCAAACTTTTTCATAATAAAAAAATTTACAGACCATCACAAAAGTGGGGAAAATAGTTAACCCTCTCTGGGGGAAAAAAAATGATAAATTGGAAAAAATAAAGAACTTGTCATCATTTCATTTATGGGTGGAGCATGTTATGAAGATGTTTGCCACATAAAAGTAATTACATCAAATAAAATTGTCTACTTACTGTTCTTTTGGCAGCTATTCCTTTCCTTTGATTTCAATGAGACTGCTCTACTTGCACGAGGTCTAATCTGCTGCAATCTCAGCACACAGATTTCAAAGCCTGACAATTGAGAAATCTGAGGAAGTGTCCATTGTCCCAAAGGATTCCATGAATTGTCCACTGGTGCAATACAAGTATTCCAGTGCCAGTGGGTCACTGGAACAGAAAGCTGCACTTCAGCTTGAACCCAAGTCCCAAGTTTGTGCAAATCTGAACTGCTATGCATTTTGAAATACCTGTGGTATTTATCCCAAAAATCAGTTGCAAGTTTAAATAAAAATAATTTAGCAGTTCTAAACAAATGTTCCAATACAAACTGCAATTATTCCACAATACTTCCTCCAAAATTTGTTTTGAGAATTTCCAAAATATGAAACATTCCAACAATGAAAGTCAGATGCAATCACAAAGAAGTGAAATCCCCAGTTCTTTTGTTCAAATCCTTCTGTAGTATTGCCCATCTCCATTTCTGTAACTTTTTCTAACAATGGCAGCTGTGTAGGCTACAGGAGCTTCAACTCTCTCCATAAACATCTTTAGCTTCCTTTGATCTTCTAATCAACTCCTTAAAATTTCTCCTTTACCAGGTTTTGGTCACCAGTCCCAATATTTCTTTCTGTAGTGTTAAACTTGTGTGACGATCTTCCTTTAATCTTAAAGTACCTTGGCCAGTAAAGCAGCATTGTTTGCCTGCTCCAGATCAATAAACAGACACTTCATTGCCTCGGATTGTGTCCAGAAGAATTCTGAACTGCTCATTACAAGATAAAGATGTCAATATCAACTGAAAATGCTGTTAATAGAAATCTATATTTTTCAATCATACTTCAAAATTAAGCATTAAAAAGTAAAAATGATGTTTATGCTCAAATACATTATACACATAGCAAGCAACAATTTACAGCAACGCTAAATAAACTTGTGCAAACATTTCACATGGTCTTTTAGAAATGAAAGACTGATCACATTGCTTCTATTCTGGAAGTATATTGTTTAAACTTATTTGAAAGCTAATGTTGATGACAAACCTGCACAAAATATTCCTGGTACCTCACTGCGCAATATAACTGTCCGAACACTATTATCACGTTTCACTTCTTCCATTGCTGCTATCATCTAAATAAGAGAAAAACATTAACATGTAACTACAAGATTCCAAGGAACAATTCACAACAATACGATATACAGCATTTGTGTGCCCACCTTCATCTCACACAGGAACATTCTCCTAACTCACCAGCTTATTCTTTGATTCCTTTCTTTCTAACGTATTTACTCAGCTTCTCCTCTGTGTCTCAGCTGCTACAAATGGCATGAAGCTTTTTCACTCTAACCACTCATTTTATTTTTATACTCCCTGGTTTTAGTAAACCAATATGGAAATATCATCCCTAAGCCAATCCCATCAAACTTGTAATGCTACTTTAGTGATTTCTGAATATGCGACCCTTGATCTTTCTCCTTTTAGATCCTTCTCCTCTACCCACAATGAAAAATTATTGTTGTTCCTCCTACCAAACTGCAACATTAAATGTGTATCTATATAAAAATCAATATGCCAAATACATGCCCATATTGGAACCATATTTAGGTCCTATCTTTTTTGCAATTCTTCTCAGTATTAAATAATTCCACCAATTTGGTAGTATATCCAAACTTTGAAATTGTAATTCTGTTTCCAAGTCCAAATTATTCATATAAATGGCAAAATGAACAATGGCTCAAAAACACAATTTCTCAACTTCCAATCTCAATACATTTAATGCCAGCATTATCCATTCTTCTCCAATATATAGCCTGACTGAACATATGAAGGCTCCCATCATGAATTATTAATCCACTACTTCATCAAAGCCATTTGACAATCCAAATAATCTGCATCTACCACACTTCCTTACTTCTTCAAAGTACTGAATAAGGTTGGTGTTGCATGTCTTGTTTGAATCCAAAATTGACTATTCTTTATATTTCAGGTCTGGGGAATTTATTTTTTATTAGTATAATCTTTCCTCTCAGAAATTAGTCTGTGACTATCTGGATTTGTTCCATCTTCTTTTTAAATAGAAGACTACCATTATCTGTTTACTAGTCCTTGGGCATTATACCATTTTCCAATGATGCTCTTATAAATCACCAGTTATCTTTCCCTAGTTCTTCCTTTCCTTTCCTTTCCAACAAAATACAAATGTAAGTGCATGCTTGTGCTTACCATTTCCACAAGGTTTTTGCTGATTGCATTTTTGGACTGTGGTCTATTTATTCCAAATACAACAATTCCTGTTAAAATATAGAGAAATGGAAATAATCTGCCATCTTCTATAACTTTTGTAGATTTCATAAACTAAAGTAAAATATTAAACTAAGTCCTTATTGTACACAAGAGGAATAGTAAAATCAAATAGAGAAATAAAGAGAGACTTGGTTGGTGAAATCAGAAGGCATTACATCAAAATAAGAATGCAGTTAATTTGCAATTGAGGATACGTGTGCAGAGATATTGGATAAAACAAAAAAAAAGGCAGCAGACTTATGTTACATAGTTTGCATTAATCAAAATAAACTAGTCGCCAGATCATAAAATCATAAATCATAAGGAGATACAGAAGAAACAGGCCCTTTGGCCCGTTGACTCCACAGTGACTATCAACCACCCATTTATATTAACCCTACAATTATCCCAGTTTTATTCTCCCCACATCCTCATCAACTCCCCCTAGATTCTACCCCTCACTGACATACTAAGATCAATTTACTGTGCCCAATTAACCTTCCAACCTGCACACCTATGGAAGGTGGGAGGAAACCAGAGCACCCAGAGGAAATGCACATGATCACAGGGAGAATCTGCAAACTCCACAGAGATAGCAGCCAAGGTCAGAATTAAACAGAGTCTTTGGCACTATGAAGCAGCGACTCTACTGGCTGCTCTTCTGTGCTGTCCAGGTGAGGCACATCACAATGTGCAGAGCCAGATAATATCATAAGTTCTAACTACCATATTTCAATCCTCCTTGGATACAGGAATAATGCAAAAAAACTGTGAATGTTATATTGTTATTCTAAAAGGTACTATGGGTCAGTCAACTCAACCTCAGTAACAGGAAACAACTGAAATCCCGGTCAATGGAACACAAGATTTACATCAGGTTTGAGTTCTTGATCTCTTCCCACATATGCAGCCTACCCTGCTGAGCATTTCCAGTCTTTATTTAAAATAAATGAGTCTTTATTTTAGATTTTGTTGGATCTGCAGGTTTTTTTTTAATTTTCCTTTTATTGTTGGAAGATTGTGTTGTACAGCAGGGTCAAGTTTCAGGTCATTGTCCTCAAACATTGACTTTGTTTTTCCTCCCATAGATGCCATCTGACTTGTTGAGTATTTCCAGAACTTCTTCCCCCCCCCTTCCCCACCACACCCCTCCCCTCCCCAGATTTTGCTTTTCAATCCAGGAGTGTGCATATTTATCATAACATACAGCTCTGCTTCACCATCACATCTCTCAATCACTTCACTGTCATCAAGTTACCAGGCTGCTTGACATCTATGATATATTGGCAGAAATGTTTGCCAATTAAATATGAGGCAAATAAGTCATCTTCATCTCTTCCTACAAAAAGTTCCTAGCTATTCACTCCATTCCTCTCCCTAACAACTGAGAAGCCTAACCAGACTGTTCTCAGTTTTGGTTTTGTGCATAAACAAAGGCAAACTACCAGCCACACATGAGCAGCATTACTATGCTCATCACGTCCTTGCACCTCTGTAACATCACCCAACTCCACAACTATCTTAGCTCAAATACTGCTAAAACCTCATTAACACCTTTGTTAATTTTAGCCTTGTCTATAACAACACAAGACTGTCTAGCATTCCTTCTACCCCCATAATATTCAGATGATCCAAAACTTAACTGCCCACATTCAGTCCTCAGCTCCGTGCTCAAAGACCTACGCCAGCTTCTAAATTTTAAAATACTCTTTTTCCCCCAATGTCTGCCAAATCCTTCATCTACCCTAATTCCAATATATATTCTTGTTCATTTTGTATTTTACTTGTATTAACATAGTGGCCTTGCCTTTAGCTGCCAGGATGTGACACTTTTTAAGTCTCTGCCTTAATCACTCTCCCATTCTATGCTCCTCAAAACCTATCAATATCAAAGCTTTAGCCATCTGCCCAAACAACTTTTTTTTTGTGGTTTGGGGAGAACTTTTGTTCAATAATCCTCCTGTATTAACATTACATTAAATCTATGTTTCTATTACTAAAGGTGCTATACAAATTCAAGTTCGAATTGCTGCACCTTAAAATTCTAAAATTACCAAGTAATGAAGGCCCATAAAATCAAAGACAAACAGAGCTCCAAATGTGGTTCCATCACAGTTCAGGATTTAATTGCAATACACATTAGGACCTCCAGATACAATCTTATTTGGGAAAAGATAATATTTAACAAATCTAAAACTTATTTTGTGGGATTACCATACATTCCAAAAGACTGAGTACTGAGGATTCTTTAGATCTTATGTATGTTTCTGAACAATCATGGAGAATCATTTTCCTACTGGTGATGCAATTAGGTCTAACTGTGGTGCTCTCCAATTCTTTTCCTGGATTCACTAACTGCATAGGCAGAGGGACAAGAACATCAAAATGTTGCTGCTAATAACTTGACATCTTTTACCACCAAATTCAGATGACTGGCTTAACCAACAGAAGAACTTTTAGACAGCTTTGGCAAAATCCTTACCTGAGAATGAGAGGTACCATTAAGACAGAATCGCTCAGAACTAGGATGGATAACAAAATTTGGGGAACCTGATAGTTGTCATCTACCCTTTTTGTTCTACAAAGGAATCATGTTATAAGTATGACTAAAGGAGAGCTATTATGTGAACACTAACACCTTGCCTTTAAAAAATTACTCACACCTCCTCAGAGGAATCAAGTTCCATTGCAAAGGTGAATAAAGAGAAAGAACTTGGAAGATTATGAGAAAGATGAAATAACATCGGTGAATTCCTTTCAGTGAATATTCATGCCACTTTAAGGACACTGAAATTTATTTACATGTTTGGGTATTAAATTTTATTGAAGAGTGCAGAAATTCTGACTCAATTGTTTTGCATTCTTGGAGAAATTCTCATAATTTTGCTTGAAATATGATACAAAGAGTAATAATACCAAGTGCAATACAGATCATTTTTGTGTACATGGATCTTTTTTATACTATTATTGTATGTTTACAGTTACATTACTTAGAGAGCACCATGTTTTATAAAACTGAACTATTGTGACAATACACGCAATAAAAGTAATACCTTAGGAGAGAAAGACATTACCTTCATAAGTTAGGAGAAAGTGAAAGAATAATGAAAGGAGTTGGGAAAGTGAGCATTTGTTGGGATAGGTTCTGAGGGTACCTGAGGATTCAGCCTGCCAGCTAGGACTAATGACTATCTGGGCAATAATTGTTATTGAAGGAGTGTGGAGAATATGGGAATACAAAGGAGAATGAATACTGAAAAACTGAGTGAAGCATCAGAGAGTTTGTTAAGTGAACAATTTGCAGCTAACAAAAGGAAAAAAATAGTAGAGACACAAGAGACTGCAGATGCTGGAATCTGGAGCAATAAAGTGCTGGAAGAACTCAGCGGGTTATGCAGCATCTGTGGGAGGAAAGAAATTGTTGATGTTTTGGGTCAAAACCCTGCATCAGGACTCAGGAGAAAAATAGTGGGTATCCAAGTTTTTAAGCTGAATCTATTGATATTATTTGTGTAATTTTTTCACAATATCAATTCCTAACAACATCCTTTCCAGTATGTGCTGTCTGTTTGCACAAAGATTATTTTAAGCTTCAAGTGGAAACACATAGAAGACAACTGTTGTAAACACTCATGAAGCCAATGTTGGGTTTACATAAATAGGCTATTAAGAATATAAATAAACTACTTTGGTGTGACAATATTTAATGCTTATTTGTTCAATGTGCAACATACTGTAAATGATCCTTTCACTTAAACCATTAGATTGTATCTAGAAGCTATGCTTATTTGAAATCCACCAGGACTGGAAAACACATCACTATCCCTATGATTTCCTCCAAACTGTCTGAATTCATTGCTTTTAATTTATATACTTTAAAACTGAATTTTAGTTAAGAGATAGCAACGTACTAAGCAGTTAGCATAACGCTATCACAGCGCCAGCAACCCGGGTTCAAT
>JAUZTB010000118.1:57968094-57978468 GCA_034780895.1 Rhynchobatus australiae | reverse complement strand
TTCCAGAAAATTCCCAGTCATGGCTTCTCTTTCTATGTCTGCTATACAGCCTCTAGCATGAAAGAAAGATCTCGCCTTGTCCCCTTCCTTTCTCATATCTACACCTTATCCCTTTGCAAGTTCATCTAAGAACAGGGCATTGGTTTCCTCACATTTGCTACTGATACTCAGCTTTAATTCACCAACATCTCTTTTGTCCATTAAATTGTGTCCAAATTATCAAAATGTTTATCCAGCATCTGTGACATGTTGATCAGAAATTTCCTTTGATGAATCAAAGCCAATATCTTCAATGAGAAAAGCAAAAAACTGCAGATATGATGAAAAGTCATCAGTATCAGTTTCTCTCTCCACAGATGCTGCCTCACCTGCTGAGTATTTCCAACATCTGATTTCATTTAATTACCTTCAGTGCCTAGTTAACTGAACTTCTCCCTCTCCCACTTGGAACTGGCTCAAATTTTTCAGGTGACTGGTTATTAACCTGAAACCTTAAGTCAAGCTCTCTCTCCATAGATGCTACCTGATCTGCTGAGTATTTCCAGAATTTTCTCTTTTTATCTCAGAATCTTAAAAAACTTGATTCATACCTGACCCAGAGATGTGCTTTGGACTTCATATCCAACACGCTAATATTGCCTTGATCCATCTCTAGAATTTTCCATCCCTACCAAAGGTCACATGCTGGTGGAATATTCATATGTGCCTACACTACTACCAGACTTGGCTATTCTAGCACTCCTTGTAAACCTCTCTCATTCAACTTTTCCTTAATTGAAGATCATCCAAAACTCTGCTGCCCACGACCAAACTTTCACCAAATCTTGTATATCCATCGTACATCTGCTTGCTGACCTACATGAACTTCCAGATAAACAATGCTTCCACTTAAAACCATTATTCTCATTTTTAAATCCCTCCATGACCTTGCCTCACACCAGGTCTGTCATCCAGTCCTGTCCTATTACCTCCAAGAATATCCTTGGTCCCTACAGTTACGGACTTTCAAAAACCTCAAATTTAAGCTGTCTACTAATGGCAGCTGTGCCTTCTGTTACCAAAACCCTGCACTGGAACTCCCTCCTTGAGCTTTTCTAATATCTCTATCCCCTTTCCATATATTTTCTTTAAAACATATGTCATCTCCCCAGCTGTTGGTTATATGACCTTAAATGACAAAACATCAATTCCTTTGTTTGGTAAAGCTTCTGTGAAGCATCTTGGGGATGTTTTTGTCACATTAAAAATGAAAATAAATTGTCGTTGAACAATTTATGTTGACAAGTTATTTGTTAATCTTCTTCTCAAGATTATAAATCATTATAATAATTCTGTCAATTTACCAGTATCAATCCGTGCTCGGACATATCTGTACTTCGGATTTGGTACCACTCTTTTCTTCAGAAACTACAGAGAAAAAAAATTATAATGACAAAAATAATGGCAATAAAACTACAAAAAGACTCAATTGAATGCCTAAACATTGGGCTACATTATAAAACCTCAAGGAATTACATGCCCAGATGAAGAACAGGATAGAAAGAAACTGGCACTGGGGGAAGCAGGAAATTGGAGACGAGGAAAGCAAGTTCTAGGGAGGAAGGAGTGGCTTGAAAGACAGAGAGAAATAGGGTGAAGGTGGCATGGAACAGGGTCACAAGGACAAGGGATAAGAAGCTCTAAGAGCAAGAAAAGGGTTGGAAAGACTGGAGTGTAGTGATGTGCATTAAGGGTCAGGGCAGACGATGAACAGGCAAGAAGTGGAGGCAAAGAGGCAAATGTAGGCATACGAAATGAGTGAAGGTGACAGAAGAACAGGGATGTGAAAGTGTGCTGAGGTTTGAAGGACAGAGCATATGGGTTATAGTGCCTGGGATTGGGTCAAGGCACAAAGGTCCAAGGATTAGGAGTATGAAAGGATAAGCGCAGGGGTACAGGGCCTATGGCAGGGAATAAGGTGCTAAAATGTTGGTAAAGGGGTAATATCTGAAGTTTGATGAGGCAAAGTTGGAGCTGAATAAAGGGACAAGGATTAAGTAGGTTAAAGGGTGAAGGATGAAGGGGATAGTATTATCCCCTTCTAGGGGATAGGGGATAGTGTTATCCCCTTCTAGGGACTAGGACTGTTAGTGAGTGTTCCTTTAAGATTGTGTGTGTGTGTGGCGTGCTTACGTCAACAGGAGATAAAGAACGTCATGACGTTGTTGTTGAAACAACCAGTCAGAGTCAGTCTGAAGGAGAGAGAGACGGAAGAACAAGAGAGAGAGGGAGAGACACCAGCCTGCTTGTTTTCTCTATCGGTGGATGAGAAAAAATAACTGTGACTGTCACTGCAATCCACGTATGGATTGTTGAGAGTAATTCGGCGGAGTTCACTTTGTCGGTAACCTGTGGAGGGAAACAGGTAGTTGGTGTGAATGGCCATGGCATGGATACTCTAGGGTGTGGCAGACATGTTGAAATGAAGAAGTGGAGTTCGCTTGGTTGTTGACCGGTAGAAGGAACCAGGTAGTTGGTGTGGACGGCCACAATACTCTCTATTATCTCTCTGTATCTACGTTTTGTCTCCAGACAACGGTAGTTGTTGAAGAAGCCTTTACTCAAGTTTCACCTTATGGCTTGTTGAACTGAACTTTAAGAACCATTCCTGGACGTGGAGTTTGGGAATTTACCACACACACTCAACAAGTTTAGTTAGTTTTTGGGAGTTAATGTTCGGGGTTTAACATTTTTACTTCTAGCATTCTAACATTTTTACTTTTATTTTACTTATTATCATAAGTAGTTAATAATAAAGTAGTTTTTAAACACTTATACATGTCTCGGTGTGTTTCTTTTGTTGCTGGTTCGTAACACCTGGAAAGACCGTTTTTTGTTTTTTTTAAATTTCAGCACTCCTCAGCACTCCAATGATTCTGTTCCTACTGTGCATAAAGGAAGATGGTTGTGGTTGATGGTGGTCAATCATCCTGATCCCAAAATATCACCACAGGTATCTCCCAGGGCAGTATACTATGCCTAACCATCTTCAGCTACTTTGTTAATGACCTTCATAATAACATAATGAATAGGAGCAGGAATAGGTTCATTGGGCCCTCAAGCCTAGTCTATGATGGAAAACATTGTTGCTGATTTTCTATCTCATCTCCATTTTCCCTCGATTCCCTTAATATCCAGAAATCTATTTCCATTTTGAATGCAATCAATGAGTGAGCCTCTGTAGTCCTCCTGGGTAGAGAATTCCAATTATTCACCACTCTCTGCCAGATGAAATTTCTTCTCATTTCAGACCTAGAGTTCAGAGTCACACAACACGGAAATAACCTCTTAGGCCAGCTTCAACAACCATCAAGCACCCACTAACAGTGGTCCTACGTTAATCATATAGCATTCTCTTCACATTCCCATCAGTTCCTCACATATTCTACCACTCACCTACACACTAGGGGCAACTTACAGTGGCCAATTAACTTACCTGAGTGACCGACCCTTACTCTGCAACTCTGATCCCCTAATGCTGCAAACTTGTGTACGTTGCTGTCTGGTTTTTTTGTTTTCATTAATCCTGTTTGATTCTTACTTTCAAGGTAAAGAACACAGAGTTCAGTATACCCGAGTGTTGGTTAGAATGGTTGGTCTGTCATTATTGGAAACTCTCAATTTATTAAATATTTAATTCATAATTTTAAACAACAGCTCTGTAGAACAAGTCACTGAGCAATTACAAATCTAATGACAAATGAGTTTTATAAAAAACTCAATGTAGTCAGATGCTACCTTTACGGTAATAAACTCCTTGGCCAAAAATAAAAATTCTACTCTTTTCCTTGTTGAGCCCAATTAGGCCATCTCTCATTCTTCTAAACTCCAAAGAGAGGTCTAGCCTCCTTGATCTCTCTTTATATAACACACTACCCACCCAGGAATTAGTATGGGGGGAAATCTTCATTACACTCTTTCCATGGTAGGTAAATCCTGCTTTGGGGAAGGAAGCCAAAATTGGAAATAATTGGGAACAGAATAAGGAAACAAAGGAGGTATCAAACAATATTTTATATCTACTTTCACAGAAGACAACGAAAAATCCCAGAAATGCCAGAGAACAGAGGGCCCAATGCAAATGAGGAAATAAAACAAATTAGTCCTTGCAAAAAAAAATTAAATGCTCATACTCAAATAATCTTGCAATTATGGACAACATACATTTGCTTTCCTGCATTCCTGCTGCACCTGCATGTCAGCTTTCAATGACTTCTGTGGAAGGGCACCCAGATCACTTTGAACATCAACTTTTCCTAAGCTCTCATATACTTAAGAATACTAATCATTTCTGTTTTATTTCTACCCAAGTGTGTGGCCCATGAACACAAATTAGGAGCAGAAGACCACTTTCCTCTCCCAGCATTTAATAACGTGAACTCTGCACTCCCATCTCGCTGCAGTAACTTTTCACCCCCTTGCTTACCAAGTACACATCGACCTCTGCCTTAAATGTATTTAAGGACACCAATTCCACCAACCTTTGAGGAAAAAAAAGTTCCCAATGCTCATGAACCTTTGAGAAAAAGCTTCACCTCATTTAACTTTAATGGGAAATCCCTTACTCTTAAACAGTGACCCACTAGTTCCAGATACTTCTATAAGAGGAAACACCCGTTCCACATCCACCTTCATGAATCATCACATTTTTCCACACTATACTTCATCTGATACAGATGCCATTTCTTTTAAATCCCTATTCACATCATTTATCCATATGTCCTCAAAACCACTTTCCATTCTCTTCACTAGTCTCACTCCCACTGTTTCCTGTCTTTTGTTCCCCTCAACCACATTGTTGAAATAAATAGAATAGCTGGGGCCCAAGCAACAATCTCCACAGAAGTTTGAAAATCCCATTTTCAGACTGAATTATATCATTTTCAAACTTAATATTACATTTCTATTATATTGTGGTTACTCTTTCTTTTGGGGCTCCTTTGCTACAAGATAATTAATTACCCCTTATCAGTGCAGAGTGCTAAATCTTCCTTCCACAGCCTACCAGCCTGAGAAAGACCCATTTATTCCCTGTTTATTTTCTATTTATTCATTTAAAAACTCCCAATCCACATTATTGTTTCCTTCAATTCCACGTGCTCTAACCTTGTTCAGCAACTTCCTGTAAGACCTCTTTGAAAGAATTCCAAAAATCCAAACACTCCACATTCGTTGCTTCCTCCTTATCTACTTTCCCAGATACATCTTCAAAGAACTCCAGTGGATTTATCAATTATAGATAACCCCTTCATAAATTCATGTTTGCTGTTCAGTCATTATTATTTTCTAAGTGTCATGATTTCACATTCTCTGATATAAATTCCTGCATTTCCTAACTTACTGATGTTTGGTCAATAATTTCATGTTTACTCTCGCCTTCTGTCTTAAATAGTGGGGTCACATTTGCTCTCCTTGGTTCCAAAATCAAGAGAAGTTTGGAAGAGGGTCCACTGTGTCAGCATCCATTTCTTTCAAAACGCTGGATGCAGATCATCAGGTGCTTGGATTTTTAAATCAGTTTTCAGGTTTACTAACTTTAGTATTTTTATTTAAACTATTTTCTTTTTCTCCCTCACTTGCAGTTGATCCTTACTTCTCCAGTAGTTCCAAGAGGTTTTTGCACAACTTCTGTGAAGACAGACACTTTTTTTAAAAAACTTTCTTGGCAATTTCTTTTAAATCCCCATTATATATTCTCTTATCTCCATCTGTAAGTGACCAAATTTTGCCCTTACTAGTCTTTCCTGCCCCACACACACCTAACGCATTTATAGGATTTTTTTTTCCTATTTCTAGCTGGTTTACACTGATATTCCATTTTTCCTCCCTTTAGAATTCTGCAAAGCATGGACAAGAAATTGATAAAGTGCTCCTGATTCACAGATTTCCTGCTTTTTCTGGCATCTTTCTAAAGCTTTTTCCTTGGATTTAATACCACTTTTTCATGTTGGGTTTGTGTGCTTTGAAAGCAGTGTATATTCCAAGTGAATCATTTTCTTTAAATGCCAGACAGTACCTGCCCACAAGTCGTATACTCAAATGTAGTTTCTCAATCTGCCACAGCCACCCTATCCCCCATACCTTCAGATTCTTTTGTTTGAAAATCCTGTTTTTAAATGGAATTACATCATTTCAAACTTTAATATGAAATTCTATAATATTGTGGTTATTATTTCCTGGGGGGGCTTCTTCACAACAAGATAGTTAACTAACACTTTATCATTGCAGATTGCTGAGTCACCCCTATGGCTACTGTAGCAGGTCAGACGCTGGGTATCCTGCAGCCAGTGACTCACCTCACGACATACCAAAATGGTTCACCAGCTACAGAGCACTAATCGGATCTGATCAGATATTCCCCACCAGCCTGAGTGTGGCTCCAACAACAATTAAGGTCAATACCTTCCTGGACAAATCAGCTCACTTGACTAATATCCCATCCACCATTTGAAAGTTCATTCCCACTACTGGCTGTTCAGCATCTCCAATATGTACCATCCAAAAACAAAATCATTTTCATAATTTGTCTCATTTACTCTGACAGCACTTCCCATATTACATCATCTACCATATAGAAGGGCAAGGGCTTCAGATGCATGGGTGCACTACCACCTGCGCATTCCTCTCCAAGTCACACACAATCCTGACTTGGTGTAAAAAAAATCACCAGTTCTTCAGTGTTGCTGGTTCCACATCTTAGAAATCTCTATCCAATATCACTGTTAATATTCTTTCATCAGAAGGACCATCAGCTTGAGGTAGTGGCTCAACCTCACCTTTGACGGCAATTAGGGAAGAAAACTAAAATACTGGACTTCTTACATTCCAAAGAAAACTTTTTCCTTTCACTGCTTCTTTCTTTTCTTCAATGTTTGTTCTGGTTCTATTGTAATGCTGTATTTTCCTTTCTCTGGCCTCATTCTTTGAAGCATCTAGTTAAATTTGTTCATTGTTTACTTTTCTTGCACAGAGATACTACTAATTTTGCTGCAGAATTGTAAAGGTCAGCATTCCAACAGAGCATTTGGTTATTCCTGAATAGTCTAGTTCATGAGTAATGAGCCCCAGCACCGCAGCTAGAAGAATAGCTGCATCGCAGCTCTAGTGACCCTGGATCAAACCAGACCTTGGGTGCCATGTGTGTGGAGTTTGCACATTTTCCCTCCAACCACATTTCCCCTGGGTACTCCAGTTTCCTTCCACATCCCTAAAGGCATGCAAGCTGGTAGGTTAATTTGGCCTCTGCAAGCTGTCCCTAGTGTAAGCGAGTTGCTAGGCATGTGATCCTAATTTACATTAGCATGTTGCTTGCATCAATACTTCAATCTTCCTCTCCGTTTGTCGGCAAAATGTTCAAGATGAAAAGCAGCAGTAGTGAGAGTTTTTGAATGCAAGTGCTTTAGATCCTTTTTTTTAAAAAAATGGCTTTGAAATGTATGTGAAGTATATCTAGACTTTTATACGTCTGTTAGGATAAAATTAGTAAATGTCACTAATAGCAGTGTCTAGTCATTTTCCACTGAGAAACACTTCTTGAATTCATTCCAATGCCTCTTTGTACACAGGCACACTTTCACCTTCCTAATCTCCCTCATGAATCTGTTCAGGATGTGGCAGGAAGTAATCTACAATTAAAATGATTGAACTCTTGCTTTTCATTCTCGTGCCTAGGATTGTAAACTATCGTAAGACCTCAAGCAGACCTACGTTAGCCACTGATGCCTCCATTAGCAATGACTTTCAATGGCAGTGTTTTCAATTTGTGACCTTTCGCCTTGTTCTGTGACGTCCTCCAACCTTGATCTAGCACATTAACTTTACTTGTTAAGACTTCTAGTCACCACTATATAAAAAAGGCTCAGTTTACCCTTCCCCACATCATAAGAGTTCAATTTAGCCGACTTACAGTTCCTTATTATCCACTTTCAGACTGTTCCAGCCCTGTACCATTCCCTGCCATGAGATGGCTCCTCTTCCTCTCAGTCCTGAAGGCTGAAATTCTGGATTGGCAGGAAAAAAATTAAGATATTGCTTGGCACACTGAACCTCTGAAAGAACTGTTCTGTGGTCCATATGTTTGACCCCCTTGGTCAAGATGTATTTCAACCATGGATATGTATCTCACTTGTTTGATGCAGTTTGATCAACTCAGACCAGATTCAAAGAACGGATAAAATGCACAAGGCTTAAAGAAAAATGTTTACATTGTAACTCCTTTTTTCTCCAGAAAGTTAAGTGCCAAGATAATTATTTTTCCATTCCATATAAACATTAATCTAAGTTTAATGTGCAAACTGGTCCAGTGCAAATAAAATTTTTCCAATTTTCAAACAAAGTTCATATTGACCCCAAATACAAAAATCTCTGGAAACTTTTATTGTGGTTTTGTGCCATGCCTATGTTAACTATTCCTGATGCGTCTGTTTCATACAACTAGCAGCAGCCCCAAAGTAAATTCGCCAGATTTGTTAAGGTCAGACACAAGGATGACCCTGTTCCCAGCCGCCGTTCTTAGCAAATCCAGCAATGTTTACTCTGGTTTTGACAAGAGCCATGTGGCTGGCAGCAAGCAGTGGAGGCACATCACAGAACCAATACAAAAATGGTTTCTCAGAGCACAGCTAAAGTTTCATCTGCTTGCTTGAAGTTAACTTGTGGCTTTAAATTGCAAGCAACCTGTACTGGGGCAATTGATCCAAGCATGCAAAATTGCAGTACAAAATAAAATCAACTTAAAATGGATAATACAAAAATTCATGTACAGAGCACTCAAAGAAGAAATAGAAAAATACCAAAAATGAAATTTCTTTTCATTGCAACTCAGTAGCATTCATCTATTTATGGAATTACGTTTAGCTCAACTCACCATTGCAAACTTTAAAAAAGTTATTGAGCAGAACACTTGTTCCCACGTGAAAGGACTGAAATACAACCCCATGATCCAGGAGTATCTGACCACAGTTTTCTGTTCACCAGAATTTCTGCAGTCAACATGTGACCACATGCAGAATTTGCAATAAGGTAACATTTCATCCAACAAGTCATCTGATTTGTTTTTCTTCCAAGATTTTACTTCTGTGTAAACCTTGTGACAAAAGACGCGGAGATAATTTACTTTTAACAAACACAGTCTTAAACTAAGGGACAGAACAATCTACAATGAACAATTCTAAAAGACTTGCAGGAGAAGAAATTAGACCATTCACAAACAAATCTCTGAATACATCAAGGGGACAGTTAAAAATACACAACCAGCTTTGCAACTGGAGGCATGGAGTACAAAAGCAAAAATCTGTTGGTAAACCTTTACAAACCACTGGCTCTACAGAGTTTATAGAATTGCATCCAATTCTGGGCACTACCATTTATGATGGGCATTAAAATATTGGCAGTGATACAGAAGAGATTTAACGTTGTGTAATTAGGGACGTGGTATTTAATTTTGGAGAAAGATAAGGGAAGCTTTAATACTTGCTCTTTAGGCAAAGAAAGTTAAAAATAGGTTTTATACAGTTGTTCGGAAATTTGAGGAGATTTGATAGAAGCTGCCTCCTTGGTAGGAGAGATGGTAATCAGAGGACATAGATTAAAGATAACCAGCAAAAACAAACTAGAGGGAAACTAGATGAAACGAATTTCTTTTGCTCAGTGAATTACAATGATCTAAAATACATTACCTGAATGGGTGATGGAAATGGATTTAGTATTAACCTACAAAAGGAAAATAGATATACATTTTGAAGAAACTCAAAGCAACAGGGAAAGTGTGTCCTACTGGAGAAATCCTCCTCCCCTCTCCAAAGAGCAGGCACTTCTCCCCCTTTTCTTTGACCTGTAAATTCTAATAATTGATACCAGGAATACCATCAATATGGAAAGGTTTACAGTACTTTGAGAAATTGAAACAACCCACACTAGCAGCATATTTGTAAAAATAGGACCACATGGTCTTAATCAACACTATGTAGATCTTTTCTTTCAAAGAAACAATTCTAAAGTCACCAAAATAACAGCATATATCATTTTTTAAATGGCAAAGATCTAAGTTCATAAAACCATGGAATAATTTTACATTTAAAGTATATACACAGGTGATTTCTTTTATACACATAAATATAATTTGACAGATGCTGATTACAACTTTTTTTTAAAAAAGGTCCTCAATAATAGCTCATTGTTACTCATGACGCAAAGCTTCAATTGGATCAGAACTATTTCATTCAAGAAATGAGACTAGGAATAACTAGCCAAAACTATAAAGAATTTTAACTTTTTCAAAGTTATTTCTAGCAATTTTTAAGATTGAATTACAGGGCAATACTGGTACATCTCACA
>JAUZTB010000118.1:57920320-57932583 GCA_034780895.1 Rhynchobatus australiae | reverse complement strand
AATAAGGAAATATGACAAAAAATTATTCTATTGGTCAAACAATCTAAATACAAAATAAAGAAACCTAAAACACTTACAATCTTTTTGGACAGTTCATAACAAAAACCATTTAATTAATACAAATAATTTTAAACACTGCACGTGTTGATGATATTTTTCGCTCCATTTGAAGTCTTTATTTAAAAAAGTAATCAAGGTTTCAAATGCTTCTCTGATAACTGGATACACCTACTCACCATTCTACAGCTGGAAAAGTCTGCACACAGCACATACTCAGAAGTATGATGTGATCAAAGTCATACTCCAGTTGCTAATTATAAGATCCAACACACTTTTGGCCACCCTTCAGAACTCAAACTCATGCAAAACTTTGCTGCTCACATCCTAATTTAAACCAAGGTACAATTACCCATTGCCTCATACTCACTGACCCATGTTCACTTCCTGTTGGATTGCCTCAATTTAAAGATTTTCATCTTTGCTTTCAAATCAATTTGTAGGCTCGCTTCAAGATCCTGAATCTCTTCCAGCACTACAACTCTGCAGAGATATACGTCATCTCAATTGTGACTTCTTACTTAACCCTGAATATAATTTCTCTCCAGCACTAGTTCCCATTCCTTTAGCTTACAGAAATGTTTCCCTGAAATTTCTCCACCCTTTCTTCCTTTAAGACATTCCTCAAATTTATCTGGAAACCAATTGGCATTTTTTTGGGCAAAGCATCAATAGTTTTTATTCAATTATATTCCTATGAAGTAAATAGTGGTTTAAAAATATTCCATGAATATCCCACAAGGGCATAAATCCTGTGAAATTTCATCAGTAGAAAGAGATCAACCCTTATAGATTTTTTAATCAAATATTGCTTCCTGAATGCAGGATATGTACTTCATTGGATAGGTATGAAGAAACTTGTATGTGTGCATGTTCATCATGAAACTTCATCACACATTGCCAGATCTCCATGGTGATGATTAGGGTACATTTATCCACATTACACATCATTTTCACACTATTAAAGACTAAAGCACATGAACAAAAGAGATTTGTTGGTATGCTGGAAAATGCATAAACAAGAAGGTATAAGTGTTCATTATACACCACAGTATGCAAATATTAAAACATGCCCAGTAATTATTCATTTCTCTCAATCAAAACTGCAATTAGTCACCTCCAAATTAGGCAAATATATTGGACAATGTTAACCTATCTGGCCTCGTCTCCTAGTAACCATTACAACTCATGAATGTCCCACTGTGACAGTAACAAGGCTTTTGGCTGTGATTAGCCTTGTTGTCATGCCAAGGTTTGATGCAATAATAACCAAGAATTACACTGGAACCACATGACACCAAATGTTCACCGGAATTCACTAATCTGGCTTTCATTATGAACAGATTTAATTCTATTGTATTTATAATGAAGAAGAGGGGTGGTTCATTATGAAGTTGAATGATCATGTATTTGTCTAAATTTTGATATTTGAAAGCAAGGTGTAGTGTCAGGAATATTAAGTCACGCATGTCTTTTAGCAAATTTTCTGCATTCATTCAATTATCTGATCAGCTTTAACAAATGAGAAGATACAGCATGAAGTAATTCACTAGTATCAATAAATGTGATTCAAAAATTTTAGAATCAAATGAAACTAACTCAAACAGAAAATAGCATTTAGAAATGAAAACCAGTTTGTATTTTAACCATAAGGATAACTGAACTGTATAATCAACACAGATCCAAGGAGGCAACAGTGGATAATGAAGCACTTAGAATTCACAAGACTAAAATGTTGCTTAATAGAACTAAATATTTGAATGTTTCGACTGGCGAGTAAGATTTGTGAACCCTCTGAACTTGTGCAACTGCATTCAAAATGTAGGGCTCCAGTAACAATAATTTCCAAGTCTGTAATCATGAAGACAACCTTAACAGAAGTTAACAAGTTTTCTGGAAAATCATGAGATTCACAAACCTAATTTGCTTTAATTTTCAGCACAATATGTGTCAATTATTTTTGGTGATTGAAACTTTAAGGATTGTTGGACTAAATATAGCTCAGATGGTGTTAAAACATCAGTGAAACAATGTAGAATAACAAGTTGAACACAACTGCAACTTTCAAACCAAAAAAAACCCAAAAATACACTCACAAATATTGAAGATAAAGGATTTCTGATGTCATATGCAAAAGTGTGTTAAAACAATCATTCACAAACAATTGAAACTGGAAAGGGGTTCTTGGTCAATATAAGTGTACTTACTCCAATGAAATATGACTTTCATTTTTATAAAACCTGTTTCGTTTTTAGGAGGTTCCAAAATGTTAAATGCCTCTGTTGCCAAAACTGGCAGCCAATCTGCATGGGAAGAATTCATCAATAGTTAAATAGGAACAAGATCTTTCACATCCACCTCAACTGGCCAAATATAAAAAGGGAAACTCTTACAACATGGCAGAATTCGTTCAGTCTGAAGCTAAAATGCAACAGAAATTAGTCAAATATTCTTATTTGCACATTAAAAATTTTGTATATAAACACGGAGAATAATCTCAAATAGAAACACATTTTCTTAGTAATTATGGATTTAGAAATACACATTTTAAATAATAACTATTTATACTACAATGGGACATCTAAAAACTTTAGCAACGTAGCTCAATATCTATAGCTTTCAGATGCTGTTTATTATCAAGGCAAAATTTAAGTTGAAGGTACAGAAAAGCAGCAGAACAGCCTTACCCCTTGATTTTATAATTAGATCAACATACACTGCTAACCCATACAGTTTAGCTCAGAAGTAAACAGGATATGAACTTGCTTTTTCTCACAATCATCCATTGATATATTTAGTTTAATCATTTTTTGGTTATTTTTAAATAGTCCAAGTTCTCAAAAGCAAAAACAGATCTGAAGTTGTATGGCATATGACAATTTAACATGTGTATCCAGTTAGTAGAGACAGCCAGCCAGATGTAGATGGTCTTTGAAGCACTGAATTTCATCACTCTCCAGTATTTCAAGAACTTGAATCAAAACATTTAAATAGAGTGCTACATATTGCACCCATGAGCAAAGACTAGCCTAAGAAACCCATAATTAAGTGCAAGCTTAACAAAAGGTGTGGCAGGGGTCTTGGGTGGGGGGGGTCAGAGGAGTGGGTAGATGGTTGGGGAGGTGGGTGAACCAGCAATTTTGGATCTAGTACAAGAAATGAAACTGGACAGGTGGGAGTAGCAGCAGTGAGAGAGCATTATTATGGTGGTGATCAAAATGCAGCTAGAGTTAACATAGTTATGGAAAAGGACAAAAGATGAAATAGCAGTAAAAGTTGGGATATCGCAAATTTTACCAAAGATGTAGCAAAAGTGGAGTGAAAACAACTACTTGAAGGTAAATCAAACCAGTCAGAGCAAAGAGAGGCATTCAAGGGAGATTCAAGGGACTCCGTAAATATGTTCCTAAGAAAACAGGCGGGACTGTCAAACGTAGAAAACAAAGTGCAGAGAGGATAAAGTAAAATGGGAAAAAAAGGGAGGAAGCTTATAAGAAATACCAGGGTCTTGAGGTGCGTACTAAGTATAAGAGAGAAATTAGAAGGGAAATTAGGAAAAAAAGAGGGTGTGAGATAATACCAACTGTTACAATAATTAATATCAAACGAGGTTTTAAATGCGCAAAAGGATAAAGAGTTACTAAAGCAAAGAGTAGACTTTATTACACACTAAACAGCTGTATGTGTGGCGGTGGAGTTCATACACATGGTTCTTAATACTTTGTGGCTATCTTCAAGAAACAAGGGAAGTCGGCAATGCTACAGATGAGGGCAGTGTGCTCGATGTAGTCTACATGATTTTACAAGCTTTTGAAACAGTGGTATACAGCAAGCTGGTGGAAAATGTAAAAGCCCACAGAAACCATGAGAGTGGCATATTGGATAGGTGGTAGGAAGTAAAGTGTTTTGGTTGATGGGTGCTTTTGTGACTGAAAGGCCTGATTAGTATGGTTCCACAGGGGCAAGAGCTTAATACCTTGCTTTTTGTAATACATACTGTATTTAAGATTTAGACAAACATGTAAGGATCACGCTAAAGCAGTTTGCAGATATTTCGAAAATTGACCATTTGATTGACAGCAAGGAGAATAGTTTTAGATACAAGATATAGATGGAGTCAGGTCAGTCGCACAGAAAGAGAAATGGAAATTTAATCCCCTTCCCCCACCATTCCCACCCCACCTCCCTTATTTGATTCCACGCTCCACCTTCCTTTCCGATCAGATTCCCATCTGCAGCCCTTCATTGCCTCCACCTATCACCTCCCAGTCTCTGTCTCTCAGTCCAGATGAAGGGTTTTGACCCAAAAGGTCAACTGTCCGATTACCTCCATAGATGCTGCTTGACCTGCTGAGTTCCTCCAGCATCGTTTGTTGCTCCAGATTCCAGCATCTGCAGTCACATGTCTCCAGAGATGCATTTAAGTAATTCTTTTGGAGAGGTACAAGGTAAAGGGATGCATAATAAACAGAGGGATAGATTGGTATGGAGGAACAAGGGACATTGGATTGAATGTTCTCATGTCCTTAAAATGGCAGCAGGACAGGTGGCCAAGGTGATTATATTGACATTCAAGATGCTTTCATTCTTGGCCAAGGCCTAGAATCTAGCAGAGCAGGGAGGTTATGTTGGGCCTTTATACAAATGCTAGTTAGACTATAACTTGAATCCTGTCTACAGTTCCAGTCACATTACAGGAAAGATACAGTTGCACTGGAGAGGAGGCACAGAAGACTTACAAGGATGTTGCCATGGTTGCAAAGCTGTTCCAAAAATTTCCTTTGTAGCTCTGACAACTGAGGAACTTAAAGTGCTCCAAATTATGGAGGAAAGATAAAATAGACAGGAAAGATCTACGCGCCTCAGTAGAATTTTTAAATTATGAGAGTATGGATTTAAAGTAACTGGCATAGGATTAGTTCGATGATGGAAATAAATTTCACCGAGGTTGAAAGGATTTTGGAACTCACTGGCCAATATGGATGATAAATGTAGAAAACCTTACATTTAAAATGGTTCTTGGATACGTACTTGAAGAGCCATGATATGCAGAACTTTGGACCTAGTTGTGGAAGATTAAGCTGAGTATAGCTCTTTTCTAGTTAGCATGGGTATTGTGGGCCAAATGGCTTTAAGTTGTAAATTCTCTATGATTCCATGAACAGTGCTTTCAAAATAACCTCCTCAGATAGCTGTCTATTTATGTCAATGAACAGAAAAAGCAAATTGGAATCAGATGCAAGGTAATGGAGAATACAGCTTTGTGGGATGAACGGAAACAGAAGTTTAAAAACATGAAATGCTAACTAATCAAAACCACATTAATGTGGGATCAGAAAACGCCATATTAACTGAGACTCTCTCTTTAGTATTATGTTACATTTCAAAATATTAAGTATAATCCAGGCTTCCAAGCTTCTTTTTAAAACCTCTGATTATTCATTTACTTGTTACATTTCAACTCCAGTTCTAAGCATTTCCTTCCCAAGAATTCATGCCAATTGTTTCATCAGATTTTAATGCTATTTGCTGTGACATTTACTCTGATCCCTTCCAATCTCTAATTGGATCCTGCCACATGCTGAAATAAGCATTTCAAACCTGAAACCAACTTAGGAAGTTGCAATGATATCTTTACTGCTGTGCAGATTCCATCAATCTTGTATTTGCTTTTTCTTTTAGGAAAAGTAGACATTAGATAATTTTTAGTAAGCTTACTAGCCTCAAAAAAAAAGCAAGATTGGGTTGAAGAAACTTAAGATAAATGAGACCAAGCAGTACTGATACAAGATTGCCATGCCAATTCAGGTGACTAACCAGCTTCAAGAATTGGGACAAAAAATGTTAAAAAGGTTTGCTCTCCACAATCTATCAGTACATCACTTTTACAACAGAGTCCCATCTTCTGGCTTTCAGTGGTTCTTCTCAGGCCTTGGAATGCCAGATGTTTAAAAAAAAGGCACAGAAAAAAAACGCAGATGTTCTTTGAAATAAAGCAGAATCACTCAACAGATCAGAAGTATGCAGTTGCACTCATCATTCTAGATGGCAAGAATGCAGTTTGGGAAGGTCCTGTCAAACACTGTACATTAACCCTTCTGTACAAGTACCTGCCAAGCAGATCAATGATTTGCCTTCATTACCATCAGCTTCAGTTTGAAAGAACACTCAAAGATGGAGAGATTTTAATTAAATACCTTCTGAAAATTATATAGAAACATTTTCAATATATTAACTCAAACTTTGCACTGACCTTTATTTTAGTTAAGTCTTCAAACAAAAAGCAAGACTGATCCATGACAATCTAATTCAGCTGAAATTTTGAAATGTTTTGTCACTACATCCTTCAGTACAGAGTCTAGTAACTTCCCCATCAACAGATTTCTGGCTAAACAAAATTCCCTGGTATCTTTTTCTTAAAAATATATACACATAAAAAATATGGGAGCCATATGCAACTTTCTAAAATGCAGTAAAATACTGCAGGTAATGGAAACCTGATATAGTAACAAAGCATTGAAAATGGTCAACAGTCATGTGGAACCATGGAAGACAGAAACGGTAACTACCTCAGGCAGATGATTATTCTGAAGTGTTAACTCTGCCCTTCACTCTCCAAAGATGCTACCTGACCTGCAGAGTAATTCCAGTATCTTCTGTATCTATTTCTAATTTAAATGAATAGATTGTGCTCAAGTTTTAGAAGTACATAGACCTTTCATCAACAACCCAGGTTTGCTACTAACATTAATTTAGGCAATAAACTGAGTAGTGGAAAATAATCTATCCATGTCCCCTTGCTACATTTTAAGTGAATAGGCAAACTGTGGGGAAGTCTGAGGCTATAAATCTTGGGACATAATCTTGCTCATTGTATTTTCCTAAACAGATTACCTTCCTAGCTTACTGCTACATACAGAAATCACTAAAAAGGGTCCACGTACAGGAATCATTAAAGGAGTATCATAACTAAAAAGGAAGTTGGTACACAAAAATGAGTGCAATACAAGCCAGAAGTGAACAATAGTGGTTTGGATTCAACTGGATAAATGAATTAAGTTCTCTGCAATATACTTCACAATCCATCCTGGTAGATGTAGAGAGTAATTATTTGTCAGAATGATGTAGGGATTTAGAAGGTTAACTTACAAGGGTAGGTAGTATAGGGTTGACTAAATGCTTTCCTGGATAGCCTCCCTCACTCAAGTCTCTATAATCCCAGGGGTCATCCAAAACTCTGTTGTACATACCAGAGCTTGCATCATCCTGTAAATCCTTCACTTCTGGGTTTCCCAACTTATATTCACTTCCAAAGAAATAACTCTGTTTTAAAATTCTAATCCTCATTTCTACATCTCCACATCTTGCCCTCTCCCCCAGCCAACAATAGCAGCTTTTCCTCCTCAAGACCTCCAACTTTCCAAGATATCTCCTCTCCTCCAACCTTGGCCTCTAACTATAATCATTCCACATTGATGGCAATGTCCTCAGCTGACCCCTAGATTCCAGGATAATTTCTCAATGTCCCAGCTTTTCTTTTACACTTTCCTCCATTAAGAAGTTCTTTAAAAGCAAACGTATGCATTCAAGTCATGTCAAACTCTGTGGAAGTTCCTTATATCAATTTATAATTTTAGAGGTTTGTACATAAGGTTGCATTGTTGGGTTGTGAAGACTCAGGTGTTTGAGATGATTAATGGATTTCTTGAAATTCAAAACAATTTGGCTTCTTAAAGAAATCTGGAACAAAGCAATATACCATTAGATCGAGACCATTCAGGAGTAATGGCACAAAACATCTCTCTACAGAAAGGGTTATGGAAATCTACAACTCCCCATACAATGAGACTGAGAGACTAGGTCAGTTGGGAATTTAAAAAAAAATCAAAATTTAAAACAGATAGACATTTGATAGGTAATGGTATTGAGGATAAATAGATCTGAACTACAATACAGCCTGATCAAACTGAATGTCAGAGAATGTTCAAGATAGGTTGAATGATCCATGATGTTACTTCTACTCTCGTGCTTAAGTGGCTTTGTTAATCATTTACCACACATTTCCCGTTTGGGAAGACTGTTAACATGGTTTAGTGGAATGCATCTCAAGGAGACCAATCTACACATCAAATTAAACTATTTTTACAAACATAAACATTTGTATACATCAAGATGATTGTAGATTTGGTCTTGACTTCAGCTGTGCTTTCCTGCCTGTTCCCCAATCTTCAACTCCCTCATAGACCAACAATCTGTCTGAATATATTCAAGGTCAAGACAGACAATGAATCAGTCTCCACATCTCTCTGGGGTACAAAATCACAAAGGAAAGTTTCTCAATCTCCACCTCAGACAGTGATCCCTTATTTTGATACTACACCTCCCAGGTTCTACATTCCGCAACTAGGTGAAAGCCCTCTCAGTATCCACCCTGACAATCCCTCCTCAGAGGATCATTTTACAGTACTATCCTGCACTCTTCTAAAGCCAATGACAGGCTCAACCCACTCAATCTTTCCTCTAAAGACAACCGCTTCATCTCAAGAATCAATCTAATGAGTGCAGTGAACGATAAATATCATTGCCAAGTTTTTCTCACCTCTCCACTTGAACTCCCTGCCAGAAGTGAGACAACCAGAAAGTGATCCCCTTGATAAATCACATGAACAGATATAGCAGCATTTCCTGAACTGATTTAACTTGTGGTAATTTACGAAAATTGATGCTGGTTTGTAGTCGTACTGCAGTTATTTCACTGCTAGACAGAATCAACTTTGCTGCAATGGAAAAATATAACTGCACATTAATCTTGTATAATGGACTCAGAAGCCACAGACAAAGTCATAATACAATTAATACATTTACATTCTTCATTTCAATTTTAGTCTACATTATTATGGTATTTGTACTTGGATCACTGGAATAATAATACATACATTAAAAAATACTCATTCCTACTCCCTTGAGAATATGAAACTTTGCCTGGAAATCTCAACAATAATGTCCCTGAGTAAATAAGTATCAATTTCCATTAAGTAAATGCTTTTAGGTCCTGGGCTATCCCACACCTCTAGTTCAGACAGGAAAGGTTAGTTGAAGGTCAGAAGGGAATAAAGCATATTCATACGTAGATTCATTTAACAAGTAATGAAGAAAAATTAAGCAGCACAGTACCGCAGCTAATAGATCTGCTGCCTCAGCTCCAGCAACTCAGTTTCAATCTTTACCTCTGGTGCTGTCTATGTGGAGTTTGCATGTTCTCCCTGTGATCACAAGCTTCCTCCCACATCAAAGACACAGATCGTTAGATAAATTGACTATTGTAAATTGCCCTGCATCTAGTTGAGTGGTGGAACCTGGGGAGTGTTGATAGAAATGCGAGGAGAATATATTAAAAAAATAGGATAGTGTAATTGTGTGTTTGATGGTCATTGCAGACTTGGTGGGCGTAAGTGCCCGTTTCTGTATTGTACGACTATGAGTCTGATAAACAGAATTGGTACATATTGAAGCATCATGTCCTTTATATACTAGTAATTGAAATGACAAATGGATGGCTTCAAGAAGCTGAGCTTGCTTATGTACTTATCTTACTGTGAAACTTGTAAATTAGCCACAGATAAAAAGGACCTGCATCAAGTGTTCATCATTTACAGACGCCCTTATTTTCAACATGATGTTCAGAAACTCCTTCCCAATTACTGAGTTCCAACTGATAATGTCTTACATATTAGGGAGTGGGTTGAAGGGGTCATCAGCATATCAGCAATTGGATATAATGAGGGGAGTACAGTTGCCAACTCTTGTTGAAAGCATTCCTGGAAGTTTAATTACATGATGTTCTGCCCATGTGGAGTCTAAAGTTTTGGACTTCTTGTAGTTGACCATTTTATTTGTGGTTTTATACTAGCAGCTATTTTACAAGAAGTTCCAAAAGCAGGAGAGACTTGTGAATAAACTTAATGTGAAAACTAAGGGCTAGGAAAAGAGGAAAACAAAAGTTCATCCAAACCCTCAGCTTTTCTTTCCCATCCTGTGCCTCCATTTCCACTCACTCTCAGTTCAGCCCCTTGGGATTTCATGGAACATAAGATTCCTTACCCAAAATTCATAGTAGCAAAGAATCCAGTTGGTGCCAGAGATACAGAGTCATGGAGCCATTAAATTCCAGAGATGGGGAGCCTTCCCTGTGTTATGAATAATTTTAAAAGGCATTTCCAACAATGGGACTTTTCTTTTCCTGCCTGCCCCATGTTGCTGAGTATTCCATGTTTTATGTTTCAAATAGACTTGGACTGTAATTTCAAGAATAAACCTTCACTGTAATTTGCAAGCATTTGTGGTTTGAAGGTACAGCTTGTAACTGCCGCAATGCAAGTTATTTACAATGGTCAATAAGTGTCTTTAAAAGAAGTTTTCCCACTTGTACCAGTCTTTTCCCCATAATCACTTCCCTTTCTGGAACTAGTAATCTTTCAGTTCTTTGGTCCTTGGAATTTTAAACTTTTCTTCTCAAGATGAATTCAAATTCCAAGTGTTTCTTTAATCTGGAAAAAGGTAAACAAATTTTCTTCCATTTTGAATATGTGAAATCTCAAGTACAGCAGAACTTTCTGTCAATGGAACATTTGTTCTCAAGCTGGTTACCAAAGACACAAAAACTGTGCAATATTTTTTCAGGTAAGCCTTGTACAAGTCTCAGAGTTAATTTTGCAATTATCCAAGTACATCAAACGTGATAATTTTGCAATTATCCAACCACATCAAACATTTTCAGATGCAAGTTGCAGCTCAGAGGTAGTAAATATATCTCAAGTCTAAAGGATCTGGCTTCAAAATGCAGCAAAAATCTAGGTCAATCTCCATTGAGGGATAAAGCTATACTGACAAACATGATGTCTTTCAGACAAGGGATTAAACTGAAGCATCTTTGGTGGTCATAAAAAAACTCAATTGTACAATTCTGAACACAACAATGAAGGTGTCCATAGTATCCTGGCCAGTATTTATTCCTCATTCATCATTAAAACAGGACACTACCTCATTGCTCTTTGTGCAACCTTGCTCTGCACAAATTGACTGCCACATTTCCCATGGTGCTTCAGAAGTTGTGAAGGCCTTGCATGACCTCGCATCTTTAAAGCAACTTCTTTCTTTATAGCAAAAAGTGAATTTCTTCATAGCATGGGTTTCCTCCCATGAAAGGCCACCGCATGGAGAATGCAAAATGCGGGTAAAAGTAGAAAATGTACAGATCCAATCTTCCCACAATTGTTGAAAAAGACAAAGAGAAGCGGACCATGTACCAGGTACCTGGTGATGAAGAACATGCAATAAAAAGTTCAAGAATTGTTCCTGTAGCTTTATTATTGCAGGAGTGAACAGCTAATGGTATAGAAATGATGTTGCACAGATTGCAGCTAACAATCATAGTAACTTAAAGACCAACTTGTCTCCCAGGCTCCAGCTACCAAATATTCACTTAACTAGCACGATGTGCCAGCACAGTCCACTGCCAACTGTACTGGAAGCTAGGATACCTTTGCAGCTCAGGAAACATGGACAACCTGCACACAAGGGTCTTGGGATCAACCAAATCTAAGGGTTCCCAAATATAATTGACAGTCAGTAAGAAATAAGAAGTATAAACATGAAATTCTCAAACAAAACTAGCAAATGAGAAAAGAATCAAGGACAGAGGGCAACCACGGCAAAGATCTGGATCACTTCAGAAGGCATCTGGTCAGCAGTCTAGATTAAGATCACAGAGATGATCGAACAGAAAAGTTCAAACGTGTCTTGGAAGACAGCAAATACCATATGGCTAAGACTGCAGAAGTTTCATTTGAAGAAAGCACGCAGCAGTCTGAGGGGTATGGATAAATACTCTGGCATGTCCGTTGATTCCATTTGGAAGGAAAGCAAAAAATTGCTGAAAATATCCCTGGAGATTAAATACAGTTCGTAAAATCCATGAAATATCCAGCTTCGCGTTCTGTTAAATAAATCAATTTGATTCCTTTTGAAATGAAAGAATATTTCATTCTTAATGTTCTTTTATGATTCATCATTGTAAATAACACTCTACATTTATTCATAGGCTTTTAGGTCACGAAGAGTTTTTTAAAAAAATACCCAGATTTTACAGTTCAACTATTTATCTAATTAAGCCAATTTAAACATCACATTGTTATTGGTTTATTACT
>JAUZTB010000118.1:57760237-57770865 GCA_034780895.1 Rhynchobatus australiae | reverse complement strand
CTGCACAAAGAATAAAATATCTTTCTTGGCAGCTGCCAAAATACAAAATCAGCAGTGCTTGAACTATAGTTTTTATTAATGCATTTTTTGGTATCTGGGGGAGCAACTGCCCTTGTTCGAGTGGCTAGCTTGTCCATTTTAGTGTCAATTATTACATGGGCGAGCCTGGAGTTCCAGCCAGGCCAGTCTGGGCAAAGACAAAAGATTTCCTTCCCTAAAGGAAATTAGTAAACTACAGGTTTTTAGAATAATCGGGTGGCTTTGCTATCATTACTAAAGACTACGTTTTTTTAAATTGCAGCTTATTAACTGAATTTAAATTCCACAACTGACATGATGGGAATTACACTCAAATCTCTGGATTAATAGGCCTGTAACTTAACCAGTGCACTATCACCATATCTCATGATGATCTTATGAGGCAACACAGACTTTTTGTTTGGCAATCAACAAGTCTAAAACTAGTGCTGGATAAAGTCACAGGTAATGAATTATTTGTGATAAACAAGTTACATGGGTCCATAATGAAATCATTTGATTTGAAGTCATGCAAGGATTTGGGGAAAGGACATTAAACTAAAATAAAGGTAGTTAATTGGACCTTTAAAATAAAGGTCAATAGCCAATGGGAGCCAGTCTAATCTTTTGTCACACTCTCAATGACGGTTAATTCTAAACCATACTCAGATTGATATTAAGGAAAACACGTTTCTGCTGGCACTGGCATTACCAAATTATTTAAAATAGTCTTATTATGAAGTGATTTTGGAAAAAGGCTTATCATGTAATGACCGATTCTAAAATAGTTTGTTCACAAAACAGATTTGCTAGGAGATAGAGTGAGATAAATATGTTCAAAATGGCAACTTGATTAGCTTGAAAAAGTTTTAACTTACCAAATGTTCCATAAAATCCTCGAGGTCCACATGTACCAACACCATATTTTTTCAATGAAGTTAAAGCTGCATTCTATGCATGAACAAAGACACGTTTTTAAAAAGATTGAATCAAGTTATAATTTGAATTTAGAAGTAAATTCTATGGTTCAATTTATAAGCTAAAGCATAGTATTACCAGGAAACTCTAATCAGAAATATACACCATTTTTGAGTCTTGGTTTGTTCCAAAAATTACATGACCCCGAAAAAGAAATGTCCCATTCACCAATTCTACTACAAGGAAGTCCATTTAACAGTTATTTGTTAATTACCACTTCCAATCTTTATAAGACGCATGCATAATACAGAAGCATATTTTTTGCTTAGACCAACGTGGCAAACAAACTCACCTTGACTTTGTCATTGTCTAGCAATCCAAGAAAATTAAAGGATGCAAAGTTTATACATTTTTTACCATTAACCACTATGTTGTGGGTTGGAGGGCTGAAAGTAATAAAAGATAAAATTAGCAAATGTCACTAAAATTGTACAAAAGCCCAGACAAAAAAAGTACAACCCTTTAATGCCATGTATGGTTATAAAGAGTTTAGGTTTGTTTGAAATAAAATTTTAATCTAAAGAGAAAGCAATTCATGATCAGCATTGCAAACAATCAAGTGAGTGGAAAACTGAGCAAAACTCTTGTGTTACAATCAAATGTACTGATTCCATCAACTTATTAACTGAAAAAAGGACATTCTGATGATGGATTTCTTGTTTATTGTTGCAATATTCTTCCGTTCCCATTTCCTGAAGGCAATAATTTAAGCCTGGGCCCTACTCTGTAAACACAAGAAACTGTCCTCTGCCTCATTCTTTGCTGCAAATGTGACAAAAAGTCAGAGGTCATTCTAGGTCACTAAGTAAGTATGTTAATTGAGCCTTTGAGGACTCCAGAGCCCAGAAGGCTGAAGCTGGTTTTAATATGAGTCTGACATGGATCAGTGAGCATAGTATAGGCAAGATTTATTCTTGGGACTTTCCCAGTTCCTTTGGCTTAGCAGAACACTACATAACACCTTTTAGGAAGTAAACTGTTAAGAATAGTTGTTTTAAAATATAAAATATTTAAATACATATTTAGAAAAATGTAGTTCCCACTGATCAATGTCAATTAGGAGTTAAAAACAAATAATTAAGGGAACAAAGGGTAAAATTTTACATACCCTGAGACAATATTATTGTTAAGAGCAGGGTGGTCTTTTGACACTGGTGGGACAAGTGGTTCTGGCTGCCATTCCTCAATAAGCTCTTCTTTTTCCTGTTAGGGAAAAAGCAATGTGGAACAATCATAAGACAATGCATTACCCAGAAAATGTATTATATTTTAAAAATTCTGCTTGATTACCTTTTCTGTAAGGTCAGAACGTTCCTGAAGTTTGTAGGTTTTGGAGAAAAGTAGTCTCACTATCCACAAAATAAGAATTCCTTCCAGAATCAGATGGTATGCTGGAGCCTAAGCACAAAAATAATCATGTGTTAATTGGATGTGTTGTTACTCATTGTTAGGGCAAAAATAACCTTCCTGTTGGGACAAAATAAAGGTTATACAATAATCTTATATTGCTCAATATATATTTAATGCTCTATAATCACAAAAGCAGCAGTATCTCATGCCATCATTGTAATCCACACAAAATATCCAAAGCATCAATTTACAACCTTGGAGTTTTTAAAAAAAATGGTTTCTTTTATTTAAACAGGTGCTTAATCATGAGTTAAAATCATGATTTAAGGTAAATTGCTGTGGAACTCAACACTTCATTCAGAAATATGAATTATGTGTAACTTTTTTTAATACCAGTCTGAAAAGGACTCCATGCTCGTCACCTATGCAGCAAAAGCCTCTTCGCCAGATGCTTGCTCACTCCAGCTTGCATGAATCCTGGCCTTAAAGAGTACAACTTGCCACACAACTCATAACAAGTCCCAGAGCCCAAATGCTTAGCACACTAGGGTACTTCTTTGAATCAGGACACACGACTCAAATTCTTCTTGAAAATGCAGCTGTCATTTCTGAACATGACTATTCTGACAAAAATCGGCCTGTTATCACCATTTTTATTCCATACTGCCTTAATTTCCCTTTCTGTTTGCCTTTCGCCATCACGTCTTTTGTTATTCAACCAATTCTAATTTCTACCTTGCCCCAATACCTTAAATTTCCTTCACAACCTTTTTACTCACTTTCGATACAGCTAAATCATCTCTAGAAATATGCATTCTTCACTCTCTGATCTCCCATGTTCCCTAATAACTCATTGTTCCCCATCCCATTCAAATTACCTCATTTACATTTATCTGGTAATGTTTTTGATCAGTTTTCCTCCTTGTACTGGCATTGTTACTTGATCCTGGGGGCACATTTTTTTTACAGCAGATATATGTGAATTTATTTAATTTGCCTTCTGACAATATTTGTTCTTTTCAACACTTATGAACATACTAACGGTGAAGTATTGAACAAACAAAAAGCAGAAAAGGAAAAGCAGAGAGACAAACCAAGGAAAACTATGTATTTGGAAAGATACATTGCTCCAACTTACAAAAATAATCTAATGGAATTCATTTTTGAAATTAAGGATTGCATTACAAACACTTCATCACGTCACATTGCAAGATATTGCGAATTCAAATGCATCACCATTGTAAATTTCAAAGGAGGTGAAGGCAGGTGTGGAGACAGGCAAGATGAGATCTGTGAAAGTTGGCAGATGTTGCAATGGAGAAGATGTGGGGATGAATCATATCTTGGGGGAACTAAAAGGGTGACATCTGTGAATAACCTGCTTTAGCTACAGAAATGGAATCCACCTGATTGAGCAAGGATACAGTTTGCAATGGAGGCCTTATAACGGCCAAGGAGTAAATTGTGTCTCATCAATGACTGAAGTTAACAAGCACGGAGCCAGTGGATGGAGTCAGGAGGTAATGGAGACTTGGAGCTGGTTTCAGCACATGTAAGCTGATCACAGAGTTTCAGATGCTGCGACCATGGGGCAACTCATGATGAGCATAGGGATGGTAGGGAAAAATCCACAGAAGACTGGCTGACAATGCAGGACTAGTCAGAGAAACAAAAGATTGGATATACCCCCAGTGATGCAAGAGTGGAACTAAGTGAGGCTGATCACATGAAACCAGACAATCAAGCAGCATTGTGCAGCAAGCCATGTCACAAAGAGCAGAGAGGTTGAAAGAGGGTAAAAAAAACACTGTAGTTACAAAGTGAGAATACCATTGTCACTTTGATTAAACCATTATGGCATAATCAGAAATATGATTGGCAAATTCAAATTTGGAGTTGCTGAGAAGATTGAGACGCATTTAGGGGCAACAAGATAAACAAAGAAGTGAGTGGAAAGGGAAAAATATCTGTGAATAATAAATATTCCTCATTAGATTGTCACTTGTGGAAATCATTGCCACCTCCTAAATTTGAACATGTAGCTTGTGTTTTAGCAACCAGATGTGTATGCAGCATGATCAGCTTGATCACAACACCCCTCAGTTTACATTCTATTGTTTTGGCCCAAGTTATTATTCCCCTGCGTTAATTTGCAATGTTAACGGTCTACTAACAGGCCTAAATTTCTTAATTTCATTTTACTGCTTTAGTTGATCCCCTTCACCATGTAGTGGGGCAGACTGCATGGACTAGCTGCTCATTTCCTGCCCTTAAACACAACTCATGAATTTTTTGGGTTGCCCATTATCACTTCACATTTGCAATCCATAGAGAGAGAGAAACAGGCCCTTTGGCCCATTGAGTCCATGCTGACCATCAAGCACCTATTTTTACACTAATCCTGCCCTAATTCACTTTATTTTCCCCACATTCCCATCAATTCCCACCCGATTTCACCACTCATTTACATTCCAGGGTCAATTTACAGTGGCCAATTAACATACCATCCAACGTGTCTTTGCAATCTGCGAGGAAGCCAGGGCACCTGGAGGAAATAGATCCAGCTGTCCATTTAAATTTCCACGAGTTACTCAGCTATACAGGATGAACCTCAACAAAGATCCTCCTTCCTTTCATCTCCCCTTTCAGACCTTCTCAGCAAATGCACATTCCAGAAAAAGACAGACAACATTCTCATCCCCACCAAGCCATCTGAAGAGCAGTGTTGAGTCTTTGGCTGAACACGAAGGCTCAGATGGTAAAAGCACTTCTCACCACCGGCCAAGCAAGACTTTGGGGCTTGATTGAAAATTTGCTAAATGGAATTGACTGTCTGTTCAAAGAACCATGGAAGGAAGGGACACAAAGGTGGACGAGAGCCCACAGCCAGGTACATGTGAGGGAAGCAACCCCTCAGCTCGGGAAGGTCAGGAGCTGTGCAATGCCCATCAGCCCCCAGTTCCAGGAGGGAGGGAGCTGTGCAGCGCTCGACACACTGCAGTACCTGGAGAGGGAGGGTTGAAATCCAGATCACAGATAGAGAGACCAAAATAACAGGAATACAGACTGATCACGCCCCACCCCCCCCACCGGGCAACATCACCAGCTTCACCACAAGAGAACCCACTCCCTAGGGGAGACCACTCACAGTACTTAAACCTGAAAACAGTGCAGCAGTTTACAAAAGTTGTGGGAATGTGGGCTCAAGATGATCGACAGCTGACTGTGTGTCAGTGAACTCTAAATTTCAAAACACCTAAACTACGGATGTAAAATAACTCAGCATTTGCAGCGTGAAAAGCACAATGCAATGTGTAGCCACCTTGGAATATCTTGCTAAGGTCAAGGCGGACATACCTTTTCTACAAGAGTGTGGACTGCTACACCTATTGGAAGTAGTCGCTATGGTGGTTCCACAGTTTGTTTGTATAGTTGGGGATGGCAGGAGGAAATGATTGTTGAGTTTCCAGCCTGGATACTCCAGCCTTGCTTTGGCAAGGCAATATCTCAATCACTGAAATCAGAGAGGTGGTTCGTGGACATCTCCCCATGGTGAATGCAATGTACCGTAACTCTGCACTCTGGCTAATCAATATTCAAGTCTCGCCTGTGTGGAACGAGCCACTGGCTGTCTTCCAGCAGTTCGCACCACTGCCAATGACGTCCCAGCTGGTCGTTCTGGCTGGTGACTTCACCGGCATCATCAAAGCAGCTGGATGATCCAGTAGTGCTGACAGCAGACTGGAAAGCACATCCAGACTCCTGATGGAGAGTTAAAGATTACAACACCTTCAACAACCCTGCGGTAGTAGTGATCCACTGGTCAGGGGCAAAAGTGTACCTAACATTGCCCTCACCCTGACAGCTACCTTTGTACGTGGCTGCATCATGTTGTGCTTGGAACCCAGGTACGTGGGCACCAAATATCGCTGTGCGCTGAGGTTCTAGCTGTTCTTGATGTTGTGAAGGATAGGCCTGGCCCAATTGTCATGCAACATCCCAGTCAGTTGGATGCTGCAGCACTGTCTATCTTTCATGGAGAATTTCTTACAGAAAAGCCCATTGGACCACAAGCCTACGAGGCAGTGGTCAGCATGAAACATCCTGCAGGACAAAGACATGATGGATCTTGTGCAGAGCACATTGTCTGAATTATCTGTCAGAATGCCTCATCGCCAGAACTCACCAACAAGGACCAAGGTCTCGCTTAGCTGGCAGTGAAAGGGGCCCTCTCTGTCAGATCCTTCCTGTATGGTTGGAATCTCACTCCTAACGCATGCTGCCCTCAGTACAGTGAAGAGGATCAGATGGTCGCCAAGTTCTTTGCAGTCTGTGTATTCACTAAGGTCTGGAGAAGAATTCAAGGTGCCTTACTGCTTCACCTTGGTTCTACACTCCACCCAGATCTTCGTGTATACCGGAGCTCCTCCAAACCATATTTCCAAAACGTTCAAGTAATCAAACCTAATGATGAAAGGACCACATGCATGGAATACTTGTATCACCGTTTCCACTCCAGCCCCAAGTGTCCGTGTCCACCCACAAACACTAGATGACTGCCCTGGATTACCACATCACGGACCGGTACCAGCACCGCCCCCGCTCTTTTCCAATTGGCCTGCTGAGCCAACAATCACGCTATTCAGGGTGACGTCAGGGAAAAGCTGCGGTGTAATTGGTTAGTTCTGAAATCAACCGAGCCCACTTCCGGAACTTCCTCCTAGCAATGGGACTCAATAATGTAGAGCTCGACCAGGTAACTTCCCAATGGGACTATAATTACTGTCATCAACAACCTGACTTCAGTTAATTAAGCGCTGTTTCCCGAACTGGAGTTATTTTCTGTGACTCGTTTCATCTTACCTCATAAAAGGCCTGGACCATTTCTACCAACACCCACTGTTGTCCTGTCGCCATCTTGCTGTGTGATGACAATTGCCAGCATCAAAGATGGCATCGAGTTGCACTCATGCGTATTTAGTCCTTGTGACAGAAGCTACCGGCATTTTTGATACAGTCACTAGATCTGTTGCCAATTGAGGTCACCCAGGGATTGCAGGCACCGAGCACCGACGAACGCGGGAGTGCTCCTGCCATTTTGAGATTTTATCTGCAATACAAAAGTTTTCCACATGTTCACAAGGGAGTATTGACCCAGCAAATCAATTGTCTTGATTTGGGATTGCTGCCTCCTTTGACTAGTCACAGCTATTTTAAATTTTCAAATTATTCCCACTTTAAGTCCTCATCAAAATGTTAAATTTTCGATACTGCTAACGTTGAACACAGGTTTTCAGAGACAGGGAGTGCCAATACCCATGATTTACAACTTTTTAAATATTATTCAGAAGATTCGGATTCCGATTGGCCAGCAGCTGTGCTCTTTATTTGCATACGCCCGGCTCCCACAAATAGTTGCAATAGTTTTCATTAAATTATTTCATAAAGATTAAAATTGAAAGTCATGAGGAGGATCAAGCGAGCTATAGACTTGTTGAATATTAAGTTAAGGAGCAGGGAGTGCATAGCAGAAAGATGGTTAAATTATAAGTCACCACAACCATAGAGTGGTGCAGAATCCGGTGTTTTATATAGCTCTCGATTAGAAGAGACTATCGTGCTCGCTTCGGCAGCACATATACTAAAATTGGAACGATACAGAGAAGATTAGCATGGCCCCTGCGCAAGGATGACACGCAAATTCGTGAAGCGTTCCATATTTTGCTTGATGAAACATCACTTACCTAATTTTACCACTTTCTTTACATAATAAATAGCTTAACAAGTCTATTACTACTCCAGGCTCCACTTCTTTTTATTAAAATTGCCTGCCCTGAAAGTTTATCATCTTGCTGAACTCAATTCCACCCTCCCAGTTTTTCTGGATCCTTTGGAGCTGAGTGTGTGTTAGTATATTATTTGGAGGGGATTGGGGCTTATGGTGGTGGATGACAGGTAGGTGGAGGAAACAGAGATATTGGTACCTCGATAATCAATAAAATAAAATTGTGTAATATGAGGTTATAGGCACATCGACATACATTCACCCCATATCCATAATGTTATTGATGTATGTATGTGCCTCTCCAAAAGCTGGGAACTTTAATTTTTTGTGCCTGTTCCTTGTATTCATCACATGTCTTGATTGATCTATTGCACAACAGACCTTCCTGTATTTCTCCCATTTAACTTCTGTTACAGATTTCAATCCTTAAGGGATCTCAACTGTGTCTGTTTGATTTTCCATACATCTACTCTCATCCACTTTTCTCCCTCCCAGAAGAACAATGGAGTCCTTAAATTCCACCGAGCCCTACCACTGGATATGTGCTAATTGTGCTGATATTCAGTGAAGGCAATGATAGTGGCTGAGTTATCACAGAGTTCAAATCCCACCATAGCAGCAATGGAATTTGCAGCAACCAGTCTTAGTAAGAAACATAGAAAACCTACAGCACAATACAGGCCCTTCGGCCCACTAAGTTGTGTCGAACACATCCCTACCTTAGAAATTAGTAGGCTTACCCAAAGCCCTCTATTTTTCTAAGCTCCATGTAACTATCCAAAAGTCTCTTAAAAGACCCTGTCGTATCCGCCTCCACCACCATTGCCGGAAGCCCATTCCACGCACTCACCACTCTCTGAGTAAAAAACTTGCCCCTGACATCTCCTCTGTACCTCCTCCACAGCAGCTTAAACTTGTGTCCTCTTGTGGCAACATTTCAGCCCTGGGAAAAAGCCTCTGACTATCCACACGATCAATGCCTCTTATCATCTTATACACCTCGATCAGGTCACCTCTCATCCTCTGTTGCTCCAAGGAGAAAAGGCTGAGTTCATTCAACCTGTTTTCATAAGGCATGCTCCCCAATCCAGACAACATCCTTGTAAATCTCCTCTGCACCCTTTCTATGGCTTCCACATCCTTCCTGTAGTGAGACGACCAGAACTGAGCACAGTACTCCAAGTGGGGTCTGACCAGGGACCTGTATAGCTACACTGGAAAAAATGAGTGTGACCACTTACCTTATCTATGCCCCTCGTGATTTGAGTAACCTCTATAAGGACACCCCTCAGCCTTCTATGTTCCAGGGAAAACAGTCTTATCCTATCCAGTATCTCCTTATAACTAGGGAATTTAATACAAAACATTTTAGTACATAGTACAAATGCTTCAGTTCTATAGGGCACCAGTGAGATCACATCAATGTGCCGTATTGGCCTCTGTGTTTAAGGAAGGATAGTTCCATTGGAACAGTTCAAGAAAGGTTTACTTAATTCCCATCTGGAACAGCTGGATTGTCGGATGCAGGAAGGTTGGGCAGAATAGGTGTGCAGCTGCTGGATCTGAGAAGAATGAGAGGGGACCCTGAGGAGTCTCGACAGGGATGAATACGGAGTGGACGTTTCCTCTGGTGGGAGAATCGAGAACCAGGGGTCACTGTTTACACATTAGAGGTTGTGCATTTAAAACAGAATTGAGGATAATATTTTTCTCTCAGAAGGTCGTGGGGCTTTGGAGGTCCCTGGAAGCAGAGTAATGTTAAGACAGAACTAGAAGGATACTTGATAAGCAAAGGGGTGAAAGGTAACGGGGACAGATGGGGACGTGGCTACAGTTAGATCAAGCTTGATCTTTTTAAGCAATGGAGCAGTCTTAAGGAGTCCAGATTTTCACCTCAGTCTCCTGATTGGTTGGTTTGACCATGGATGAGAATGGGGAGATCCCACTGGGTGAAATATTGGCAGGAACTCCGGGTCAGATTCAGACAGGAGCTTTGGCTGAACGGAAATGTGTGTAATCACGGCAGGACTTCAGAAAGCAGGGTAGCAGGAATTACATTTCTTTCCAATCAGTTGGCTCTCTGGAGATTTCCTTTCCTTTTGTTGCTAATGAGTGGTGAATGTGCAAAGGATAATGAGACAGTCCAGTGGGGAAGCCAGGAATACCCTTCTTCCCATTTTTTGTTCCCATGTATTCAGGGGTTGTCTGCAGAAGACAACTTTGGAATTTCCAGATGGAGGAGATAGTGGGAAACCAATTCTTCTCCATCTCCCTCTGAATCATTGTAGATTCCAAGCAGGATTCTCGATGCTGGGAGTGGGAACTTGAGCTGTGAGTGGGAAGAGTGTGGGATAACATCTGGTTGTGGCTTTTGTTGGACATGTTGCTATGGTGATGAGAGAATGTGAGAGAGACATGGAAAGTTATGGAGTTCATTCAGACTGCATGTTACAATGGATATAATTATCATGTTCCTCCCCTCCAGTTACAGGCGGAG
>JAUZTB010000118.1:57663446-57676218 GCA_034780895.1 Rhynchobatus australiae | reverse complement strand
TGATAAAACAGCTCACCAATTCAACGTGACAAACCTATTGGCACTTCACAGGCTCAGGAAAATAAAAACCATTAGAATACAAAGGAAATGATCGATCAAAGATATGCACATGCTCCTGCTTGTACTATTTATCATACACCAAATTAGTCTTAAAGGGGCAGCTGCCATAATGCAAATTGGAATTAACACAGTTAGCATCAAACTCACAGGCTAAACGAATGGTGGATACTCTGATGAAACACATAGAGCTCTCAGTAAACCTCTATCAGATGCCTCCCCCTTGCTGATCAAGTAAATGGGCTTGTTAGCTTCATGTCCCATTCCCAGTCTGTACCAAGATACCCACAAGTGCACCTGGGGTTCCAAAGGAGATAGTAAGATGCAATGGTTGTTATCTTCCAAAATAGAACAGTTTCCACAGGACTGGAATATAGCCCCATTATTTATGAAGGGGGGAGTGACAAATTGGGGAACTAAGACCAATTTGTCTGACATCAGAAATAGGGGAAATCTTGTATCTTATATTTCCTCTCGACACAGGAGGAGGCCATTTGGGTCATTGAGAGGGTGTTGGTACAGTATTCAGAGTTGTGAGTTCAGATCCCTTCACGCTGCTGTAGAATTTAAATTCAAGTAATAAACTGGAATTTTTTTTAAAATCTACTTGTCATTAGGAATGGTGACCACAAAATAAGCAGATTGATGTTTAAGATCATATTTGGTTCACTAATATTTTAAAGGTGGCACAGTGATGCAACTCGTGGAGCTGCTACCTCACAGCTCTGATGATCAGGTTCAATCCAGATCTTGGGTGCTGTCTGTGCAGAGTTTGCATGTTCTCCCTGTGAATGAGAGAGTTTCCTCTGGGTGCACTGGTTTGTCGGTTGGGAGTTAATTGGCCACTGCAAATTGGGTCTGGCATGCAGGTGAACGGTAGCATCTGGAGGGAATTGATAGGAATATGGGGACAGTAAATTGGAAATAGTGAAGGAATGGTGTAAATGGGTGCTTGAAGGTTGGTGTGGACATGGTGGGTTGAAAATCCTTTTTCTGCTCTGTATGACTTTGATTCCATGTCCACTCTCAGCGCAATCCCACCTACCCCATTTCCTCACTTAGCTCCTTGTAACCTATTTGCTCTCACATGCCTGCTTATTCCCCTCACACCCTGTTTTTTTTCTACCACCTACACTCACTAGGGGTAATGTACTGTGACCAATTAACCTATCAGCACATCCACAGGAGGAAACTAAAGCACTGAGAGAAAAGCTACATGGACACAGAGAGAATGTGCAAACTCCACACAGACAACAGCCAAGGACAAGACTGAACCTCGGTCACTACAGCTGTGCAGCAATGATGCTAATTATTGTGCCACTATACCACCCAAATCTAGCTCTCTGTTAAGAGTTTATTAAGATTGTACAAGTCTAACCTGTATTTGGCTTTTAAGATCATCTTTGATTGGGTGCCACACTTAAAATTATCAAATAAATAAAACAAAATAGAACCCATGGTATTGGGTAATATACCAGCATGGATTGAGGATTGGTTAATGGACAGAAAATAGAGAGTAGGAATAAACAGATGATTTTCAGATATGATGCTCTGCCTGGTGGGGTGCAACATGGTGCTGTGCCGAGGTCAAAAACGTTCACATTGGATGAGGGGAGCAAGTGTAATCTATCCAAATTTGCTGATGATACAAGGCTGGGTGGCAGTGTGGGCTGAAAGGCACTGGTGTTCAGATGCGCTTCAATGTTCCGTATACAAATCACTGGAAATTAATGTGCAGGAACAGGAAGTGATTCTGAAGGCAAAAAGGTGTATTGACTTTTAATGCAAGAGGCTTTGAGTTCAAAAGCAGAACTGTGTTGCATTAGAACACAGAACACTACAGCACAGTACAGGCCCTTCAGCCCAACAATGTTGTGCCAACATTTTATCCTGCTCGCTAACCCTTCCCACCCACAGAGCCCCCTATTTTTTTTTAATCATTCGTGTGTCTATCTAAGAGTCTCTTAAATGTCCCTAATGTATCTGCCCCCACGACCTCTGCTCTCAGTGCATTCCACGCACCCACCACCACTTGCCCCCGATATCCCCCTTATACCTTCCTCCAATCACCTTAAAATTATGTCCCCTTGTGTTAGCCATTGTCGCACTTGGAAAAAAAGTCTGACTGTCCACTTGATCTATGCCTCTTATCAGCTTGTACATCTCTATCAAATCTCCTCTCATCCTCCTCCTCCTCCTCTCTGAAGAGAAAGGCCCTAGCTCACTCAACCTATCCTCATAAGACATGCGCTGTAATCCATGCAACATCCTAGTAAATCTCCTCTGCAGCCTCTCCAAAGCTTCCACATTCTTCCTATAATGAGGTGAACAGTTATATAGGGCCTGATGAGATCACATCTGCAATACTGTGGACAGATCTAAAATCCTTTCCTTAGGAAGAATATACCTCCTATAGAGGGAGTACAATGAAGGTTCACCAGATTAATCCTTGGGGTGGTGGGTTTGTTATTTGAGCTGGGATGATTAAGCAGACTGGATCTATAGTTCCCTGACATTAGAAAATAAAGAGGCAATTTCACTGAAACAGAAAATTCTTACGGGGTTTTACAGGTTAGATGTGGAGGTAATATTTCCCCTTCCTTGGGTGTCTGGTCTCAAAATACAGGGTCAAATATTCAGGTCAAAGATGAGAATTTCTTCATCCAGAGGGTGGCGAATTTTTGGGATGTTCTACACAAGAGAACTGTGGAGCTTCAGTCCCTGAGAATATTCAAAACAGAGGTACAGATTTTCAAATATTAAGAGAATCACAGAAAAAAAGGGGCTAATATAATAAAGTGGCACTGAGGAAAATAATCAGCCATGACCTTATTGAATGGCAGATCTGTCAGGGGATGCTATTTTTAATGTTTTTATTTATTTAGCATCTCTAAAATTTGGCCTGGAGTGTCCAGTAGTTTAAAAAGAAATTGGATATCTGAGACAATGGCTGGAAACTGAGCCAAAAGTATATTTGAGCTCCGATCTTCCAGGATACAAGGCTATGTTATTGGTGCAGACACATCTGACGTTGATAGGTTGCACAAATGGCAACTGGTACCCGAGGCTTGTAGCTTGAAATGTCTTAAGGTCAACTCGTCAAGATTTTTTGCAAGTGCTGTCAATTCTGCAATCACCTTTGGAAACTTTGAGGCCAGAACCGCACACAACATAGGATCCCAAGGCCTCGTGAAAGGGTGGATGTGGAGAGGAAGCTTCATCTTGTGGGACAATCTAGAACTAGGGAGACTGAAAAATGTGTGGTTGCACCTTAAGAAAAATGAGGTGATTTTTTTTCTCTCTCTCTGGGGGAGTCTTTGGAACTCTCTTCCTCAAAGGAATCTTTGTATATTTTATTTAAGAGGCAGACCAGAATGTGGAATTGAGTTACAATCAGGTCAGCTGTGATCTTATTGAATGACAGAGCAGGCTCGAGAGGCTGAGAGATCTACTCTTGCTCTCAATTTAAAAGAGTCATAGAGCAAAATACAGGCCCTTCAGCCCAACGAGTCCATGCCGACCATGTGGTCCGCCTAGCTAGACCCAATTTGGCCCATATTCCTCCAGGCCCCTCCCCTCCATGCACCTATCCAAGTGCTTCTTAAATTATGTTATTGTACCTGCCTCAACCACTTCCTCTGGCAGCTCGTTCCACATACTCACCACCCTCTGCATGAAAAAGTTGCCCCTCAGGTTCCTTTTAAATCTCTTCCCTCTCACCCTAAACCTCCACCCCTTAGTTTTGGGCTCCCCTACCCTGGGGAAAAAAACTTACCATCCACCTTATTTACGTCTCTCATAATTTTAAACACTTCTGTAAGGTCACCCCCTATGCTCCTACGTTCCAAGGAATAAAGACCTAGCCTGGCCAACCTCTCCCCTATAACTTAGGCCCTCTAGTCCTGGCAACATCCTTGTAGATATTTTCTGCACTCTTTCCAGTTTAATGTCTTTTCCAAAACAGGGTGACAAAAATTGTACACAGTACTCCAGGTGCGGCATCACCGACTTATACAACTGAAACATAACGCCCCAACTCCTAAACTCAGTGCCCTGACTGCTGAAGGCCAGTGTGCTAAATGCCTTCTTCACCATCCTCTCTAGCTGTGATGCCCTTTTCAACAAACTATGCTATGTACTCCTACGTCCCTCTGTTCCATTACACTCCCTAGCACCCTACCATTCATAGTACAAGTCCTACTCTGGTTTATTTGTTTTGACGTTGGGATTCTAATGTAATGAGGTTTGGGACTCTGCACCCCAGAAAAGGTAAAAGGAAAAGAAAACCAGAATTAGACCAAAAAAAAGGCAATAATACAAAACTGAAGAATGGAAGATAGTGGATACATGGGATCGACTTTCCAGTTAACATTTCACCCCAGAGGTCAGTCAGCTGAATCCTTAGGTGGGATTAATGCCCTGCAATCACTCCTGTGTGACTAGTTTAAAGATGGAGGAGTGACGCATTCTAATACACGGCTGCCTGATGGGCGATTTGCAAAAGGTGAAAAATCATTTCCACTGGGAATGAATTTGTTTTCTGTTATACAACAGCACTTCTATGATAGCACTTGTTTAGTTTGAATAGTAGAAAGGGCCTATTCTGCCTGTTATAATGCTGCCAAGATCTCTGCAAAATAAAAGAATTTGTTTTGGTAATGAAGACATAACTGATGCACTACACTGTTCTCCAGTGATCTGAAGTGGAAAGCTGGCAATGTAAAAAGTAGCTGGAGCAAGGCTTGAGACACGAGTCACAGGCACATTTATAGGCATGTCTTGTAACATCCTGGAAATGAATATAACTGCTCACCTGAAACTAGGTGCTAATGCCATAGATGATCTCCACGCACCTGCCCAATTAGTTGGTTGTTTCCCTTCCTAAAGGATTTCACTTTTAACAGCCTTGCACTACTTCACCCAGATGAATCTCTGCCCTCATCTTCTGAAGAAAGCTTTGTGCTACATTCTTACAACACAGGCACTTGGTGGTATTACCAGAACAAAGGAGAGTGAGTCTATCACAATTTGCTCACGCTCCCTGGGATACATTACAGCTATAAATTACAAAGGCAGATTACCTTCCGTGGAATCAATTGAATTTTTTTTCTTCATAAATTTGAAGTGATCGAGTCACAATTGTTAACCCAATTCTTGTCGCGGGCACGATTCCAGAATGGCATGGTGCCTCAATGGTGTCAGGGTCGAGGTTATCACTGAGCAGCTGCCAAACATTCAGGAGTAGGAGAATGAACAGCCAGAGATCGTGATCCATATGGGTACTAACATGGGGAGAGAAAGGGAAAAGGTCCTGCAAATTTTATGGAATTTGAAGAGAGATTGAGAAGCAGGACCTGAAAAGGTAGTAATCTCACAGGTTACTCCCAGTGCCACACATCGATGAATTTAGAAACAGGAGGAGTACAGATGGATGTGTGGCTGGAGAAATGGTTCAATGAGAAGAGATTTAAATTCCTGGGGCACTGGGAAAGGTAGAACCTGTACAGTGTGGACAGACTGCATCTCAACAGGACCTGGACCAACGTCCTCATGGCTAGACTAACCAGTCTTCTTGGGGAAGGTTTAAACCAGCTTGGCTTGGAGGTGGGAAGCTGAGCAAAGATTCACAAGAGGGAAAAGCAGAACTGAAAATGGAAGGCAAACAATTTTTGAGAGAATTTGAAAGGTAGAGAAAACAAAGGTGAGAAAACAGACAAAGAAAAAGGAGCGAATGTTTTCCTAAATGCAAGTGAAGAAGATAGATGAGTCGGGAGCACTGACGAAAACGAAGCTTAATGAGGGGTGGGAATGGCAGCTTAACGTTCTTGGCTACAGGACTATCGGATGATATAGAGAGATAAAGGAGGATATGGTGGATAGAGGTTTGCAGAGGATACAAGAATTGGCCAAATAGTCGACAGTGGGGAGGAGGAGACGGCAGGAAGATGGGTTGGTCAGTTGGGCAGAAAAGTGACAAATGGAATTTAATGCAGAGGACTGAGAGGTGAATTATGCATTTGGGAAGGTGCAGCAGGGAACGTACAATACTTGGAGGATATAGTGGTGTGCAGGAACAAAGGAACCTTCAAAAGTTTTCAGATCCTGAAAGGAAGCAGCACAGGTCAATAGATGGCTTAAAAGCATACAGGTGCCTTCTTTTACAAGTCAAGGCAAGGAACACAAGAGTGAGGAGGGTGTGCTGAAATTGTACACAAGAGTGATTAAGCCACAGCTTGAGTACTGTGTACAGTGCTGGTCACATCTTGGGAAATACAGTGGTTCTGGTCACTACATTATGTAATCAAATTGGAGAGGGTGCAGGATTTATGTAAATAGTGCTACGACTCAGAAACTGTATCTATGGGGAAAGATCAGATAAGTTAGCTTAGTTTTCTTTGGAACAGAGGAGACTGAGAGAACACATGATTGAGCTTAATATAATTATGAGGGCCCAGACAAAAGAAGTTGACAGGACCTAGTTCCCTTAGTTGAAATTTCCAAAACAAGAGGGCATAGATTTAAAGTAATTCGTAAGAGGATTAAAGGGAGATGAGGAAATATTTTTCACCCAGACGGTATTAGCGGTGGGGAACTCATTGCCTGAAATGGTGGTAGAGGCAGAAGTATGTACTTGAAGAGCTGTGACATGCAGGGCTACAAACCTTGTGCTAGAAAGTGAGGTTAGGCTAGAGAGCTCAGCACAGATACAATGAATTGAAAGGCCTCTCCTTGCACCATACACTTTCTATATTTCCAAAGTATCAATATCACCATCCATCAGTGATAATGAATGCACAGAGCAGCCAACTTCAGCATTAAAATGAAAACAAACTCAAAGCTCTGCCATGGTCTTTAGCCCCACTAAAGCACCCTTTTCAGTTTATATCAGCTTGTAGCTGTTGGAACAGTGAAAGGCCAAAAGCAAAGTCCTCCTTTCTTTTGTTATTTGTATAGAGAATTTAAGTCAGGTCTTGATCAATACTAGAGGCAAACCATTTGCATCTTCATATTGCTAGTTGTCACAGATGGGGTAAAAGTTGTGTCCTTGCCACTGATGGTAAATTAACTGAAAAGGTGTTCTATGAAATACTCTGAACCATATGAAAACTGATGTCAACCAAAACTTAACACCGTTGGATCTTCTCATCATATGCAGCAATCTATATAAATGGCTGGAATCTGGATTTTGGAGCTAAACTAACATTGTAATTATCACTAAAATATATTCACTTTTCTTGCACAGAATCATGAGATTGGCTAAACAGGCCTCAAAGCAGTATGAAGGTGACTTATACCCAGAAGATGGGACTTGCATACTTCCCAAATGGAAAATGTGTTTTCATCAAGGCACCCATTGAATGGGTATGTCAGCAGTTAACTGCCAAAGAAAACACTCCACGTTAGTTTTAGCACACTCTGTGGACTTTGGGAGCCTTAAGTCAGTTTTGAGCTGCCTAGGCAAGTCTCCCAGTCGGCAGAGTGTCCCTTTAAATAATGGAAAAAGCAACAAAGTATTGCAATGTTCTTCAAGTTGTCCTGGCATTGTGGCACGAAGTTGAAAACAGCACTGCACAAATTTTGAGATGTGTACCTGACAGCAGAAAAATGCCAGATGCACTATCGTGAGTAATGGCAGTGGTAGCCAGTCCAATTTCCCACTGGCTTCTATCTCACCCAGAAATGATTGCTGGAGTGATCTGGCCCAGGGTAAAATGCTTTGTGTGTGATTTGTGCATAAAAACTTGCTAACCAATCCATTTCTAGGCAAAATAAACAAATGGTTGTCACAGGCAGAAAAAATTACCTCTAATTTAAGTCATGACCTAATTGACATAATTATAAAGAAATTCAGTCTTAGGATCTCAATTGTACATTAAGTGAGCTTCAGTTCTCAGTTAGACCCACTTCCAGAACCCTTTGAAGATTACTGGCTCATAATCCACTCACCAGCTGGCATCTGTCCATTTATCTAGAACCAGTCACATGAGTATTAATGAGAACACACCAACAATTTAGTGTTTTCAACTAATAAATCAAAATGTCCAGATTTTTGCACAATAGGCAAAAACAGAGTATTTATAAATTACCATGCATTTTCATGCACTGTTCCGTCAATAAAGTGTGACTAAAATTTTGAAAGTAAACTATGGTCTGCAGTTGTAGCTCATCATATTTCAATAATTTGTTCATGACAATCAGTTGTTTTAAGTGTTAGGGTTTTAATTTATTCTGAGGTTAACAGCAACTCTGAATTTTAATTGGAAATCTTTAAAATAAAATGGGAAAGGATAACAGGTGAAAAATGACATCATCAGCTTTTAATGGAAATAAAACAGCATTGTGGGTTGCCCTTATACTAATGGTGAAAATCACAAAAATATAGATCTTTAATTGTGAGGTTCACAGAACAGTTTTGTCAGCTTTCTCCGTGTAATGTATGTTTAAACCGACATTGTCAGCTTCAGCGCAGCATTCCCTACTGACGGGGAATTTCTTGCTGACATTAGCACACAGGTCAGCAGACATATTCTCTGAAGCCAATTCCTAACAGGACAAACAACAATGCAAGTAACGCTCTTTCAGATACTGGTGAGTGTTTCAACTGAATGAATGAATACTGCAATGATGGGAGGGAGCAGGAAGAGTGCTCGCAAGGGATCGGAAGAACGTGGACAGGCAGGAAATGAACAGTACCTGCTGGATACATGTACTTTTGTACACGCATGGTCACAAAAACCTTTCTACAGCCAGCAGAAGTTTCCACGCAGATCTCTGAGAGGATGAGACTGTAGTCTCTCGATGCCTGTGCTTTTAAGTTTTCAACACAGGCAAATCCCACTGCCTTCTCTGCCTGCTTCCATAGACAAAAGGGAAAGTATATGAAGTCTCCTCCTCTTGTATTTAAAAATTTGTTGCCCTCCCTGATGTAGCAGTGACCAACAGATATTGAGATGTGGAGGAGACCAACAGCAGTAGCCTGGCATGACCTTCAGGTCGGGAAGCTGACCGTGACCATGAATTTGACTCCATTGGCAAATTAGTCCAGGCGCTCAGCTGTATTTGAAGGTGCAGCATCTAAGTGAGGTCAAAGAATGCCGTTTGATTGTTGCCTTTTAAATAACAGTATTAGGGGAAAAGGGGTTAGTGAAATCTGGTTGTTCTGAGAGTGCATACGAATTGTTGTTTTTCAGACCAGTGAGGTTGAAAATTGGATTCTACGGCTGGATTGGACTGGACGATACTCAGGCAAGTCTCGCAACCCAGTGGGATTGGTGAGGAGATTGGTGGATGGATGGAGCATGCAATCGGGACATGGGGTTGATCTGGAGGATGCAAGGGATAGCGGGTCCCAGAGTCTGGCTTTGAGCCATGAAGACTGGTTGTCCAGCAGTAACCAATGGTGGTGTCTCCTAGGACAACATGGTCCTTTTCCACCACAATCCTCCAAAGGGAGCATTGCATTGGGAAATCAGGCGGGCAAACTCGACCCAAGTCAGGAAGTCACTGGTCTGATTTCTACAGAGATGCGAATTGGCCGATACCACATTACACCCTGTGTTATGTACTTAACTGACCTACTTTCTTGGCCTCTACGTTTCACATAAAATCAGAGATTTTGTTGAAACTGAAGAATGTCAGTGGTCCTGTTTCATTCTTAATTCAGTTATGGGATGTGGGCAATGCTGGCAGGGCCAGAATCTTCAGAAAAGTCTTTGAGAAGACGTAGCTCACTTGGCTTGAGTTGCTGCAGTTCTTGTGATGAAAGTACTCCTACAGTGCTCTGGGTAGGGAGATAGTACACATTGCAGCCACAATGGACCAGTTGTGAGTGGAGAGGTGAGAAAGGTGAAGGACGGGATGTCAGTCAACTGGACTGATTATTCTGCTTCTGGCAGAAGGGGCATTTCTGGGAAATTTTCCACTGCATTGAGTAGATAATACTCCTCATTGAATCAGAATCCGTCCCCTGGCTTAGTTGTAATAGAGATTTTGAGCCAAGTGATTAGAAAGATCGTGTAATCCAGAGTAAAGTTGAGGATTCCCAACATCACTTCTTTCTGACGATACACTCCAAAGTCTCTTTTTCAAGTTTATTATTCTCTTGATGAGACAGGAATGGTAACAGGGAATTCTAGGACATTAGCTAGTGTAATTCCTATGACTTTGTTGGGCTGGTGCGTGGCTACTCTTTGGAATCAGTGTCCAAACTTGGTGCATCCTCTACTGTTAGTGATGATGATTCTGGTTGGGGCTGTTGTCTAGCCTGATGCCCAAATTGTTATGGGCCCAGAGTCACAAGACACACCAGAGGTAATGCAGCAGATTTCCTACCATATGGGAGGCTAGTAAACCAGATGGGTTTTTAGATGCCAATCCAGTAATTTTATGGTCACCGTGATTGATATTAGCTTCTATTTTATGTTATTTAATTAACTGAGTTTACATTCTCCAGCTGCCTATTTGGGATTTGAACTTGTCTCTGGAGCATTTGAATACATTGAAATCACCAAGCTACTCTTTCTGGCAAATTTACAATACAAGTAGGATATTAAATATCCTGCTTATGTACAGTGCTTATTTATATTTGGATTCCAAAATTAGTGGATTGTATATTTTGTTCTTTCTATTTTGAGCATTCACAATTATTGCCAGTACTAGATTGGATGTAACCCATGTAACATATAACCCACGTTGAAAATTCTGTTCCTCCTGCATCCATATTTATTTTCCAACAGTGCAATGCATCTTTTCCGTCCAGACAAGGTTTCTGCATCTTAATTAAGATATGGTATCTTCAGCAATGTAGTACTCCCTCAATTAAAATTACAAATCTATAAAGATGAGCAAAGTGCATAGTAAATGATAGTTTTTGATTGTGTTAGACTCGTGTCATTTAAGCATGGTATTAGTACAATTTAGTTAAAAAGAAAATTTGAGCAACAAATCATGATTAAAATAAAGTAATCCTCCTTTGTTTGCCTGAGTAAGATTGTTGCTAATGTCCATGTAGCCAGCCACTAGGAAGTACTTAGAGGAGATGTTCTACTCCAAATTTTCCCTCTTGCTTCTAAGTGCAACTACACACCCACCTTCTCCCACCACAGGTCAATAACTGGCAATAAAACATGAACAGATGGCACAGGACCAGACATGAAAGCTTAAACTCTCACACTAACGTAAAAAATTAAAGCCACATCTCCTTTCCGGTTTCAACACAAGACAGCAACATTTTGTTTCAAGCAGGAAGTTTCTGTGAAGCCCAATGTCAATCTATTGAGAACCACACATTCAGGAAGTCCCTCTAAAAGCCTATACACAGTTCACAGCACAACAAGTTATAAATAATGAGGATAAGTCCTTCTGCTTTTTGGAACTTGCTCACAGCTAGATTTTGATGAACATTTAGATTAAGCTTTTGCTTCTCTCGTTCTAACAATTTTACAATGAATAAACTAGCCCAAAGGGTTCTCTCTTGTACAATAGCTATGTTAATACAGTTTACAAAGGGTTACATCAAGGCAATGTGACATATTAAGACAGTTGACTAGACTTATTCAGCCAGATTGGCCTTAATTTGAAAATAAGTGCTTAATAAAGGAATGTATTTTATAACTTTTTTCTTTTGCAAAGTCTTTCTCAGACCAGTCATGTGAAAATAATTTTTAAGATGACATTTTTAAATAAGGATCTGCATAAATTTCTGACTGTTTTTCAAATTCCAATATTGTGTTGGATATCTACATACTCTCTTAACAAGCAGTGAGGTACGGTTGAGAATATTATATCCTCCTGTTAACTAGAAGTTTGGCTAATGCTCTTTGGTATGAAGTTACATTTTCAGATGTTGCCATGGTTCATTTATTCACAATTTTAATAAGAAGCTCTTAAGAACCACTAAGGTCTAAAGATTCAGAGACACAAGTTCAAATCCCAACAGAGCAGCGGGGGAATTTAAATTCAGTTAATTAAATGGTGCAGAATTTAAAAAAAGACTAATAGGACCATGAAATTAAATTGTCATAAAAACCCATCTGGTTCACTAATGTCCTCCAGGGAAGGAAATCTGCCATCTTTGGCTGATGGCTGGCATGCGACTCCAGAGCCACAACAATGTGGTTGATTCCTAATTACCCTCTGAAATGGCCCAGCAAGCCATTCGATTCAATTAAAACATTCACTAGAAGGACTGCAAACAGTGAAGGAAGGTGACTTGCCAGGATCTTCTCAAAGGGACGAGGAATGAATACTATCCTTGCCTGCCATTGTCCATCCATAAATAAACAAACAAAAAGTACTTTTCTCCACCACCACCCCCCCTCCCCCCATCATCCACCCTGGCCAATCACAGATGCAGTTTTATTATTAACAGTAATGCCAGGTTATTGCAGGCTGTGATAGCAGGGAAGGGCAGTTGGAATATTGTGGCTAGAGTGGAAAGAGGAAGCGATTAGGAAGACAGGCAATGATTGAGCTGGGCATGGGGAAAGATCCTTTAAACCCATAACACTGGAGAATACACTGAGTTGAAGTGCACAGGAACAAATAACTCACGCAACGGTGCCCGCAGATGACTGAAAACCTTGTGAAGGTTACACTGAGTACAAAACAACATCAATATGTTTACCACCACCTAAAGTAAGCCTTATCAAGTGATTGTTAATGTGTAAGGAGAATTTCCAGGTGGTGTGTCCTCTGGAACACTGTTCCACAGCAC
>JAUZTB010000118.1:57650109-57660636 GCA_034780895.1 Rhynchobatus australiae | reverse complement strand
AGGACAGTGTGGTACATCAAGAGAGTTTTGAGGACATTGGGCGTATCTGCCCTTTCTTCATCTATTTCAGTGATCGAATTGACAATACTTTTGAGCTCAGCGTCTGAATGTGCGCAAACAGAAGCATCATCTGCATATTGCAGCTCATTGACTGCAGGTGGGTCTGCCTCAGTCCTGCCCAAGAAGTGACGTTGGTTGAATAGTTTTTCATTTGTTCTGTAGGTTATCTGTACTCTAATCAGAAACTTGTTGGAGGTGATGTTCAGCAAGAAAGATTGAGAGAAGCAGTGTGGTGATGAGATAGCTTTGTTTGCCATCAGTTTGCACTGAGATTGGATCAGCTGTAGACATGCAATCTTCACAGTCACTCTTAACTGACAGTCAAAGACTCTTCCTAACAATGCAGGTGTCAAGGACCCTGCAAAGACAGCTTTGTGCGGACAACACCTCACAAATAACCTGGGAAAGAGCTACTGCAGACACAAATTGGGAACCATCTTCAATAAAGGAGGCAAATCTAACTGTAATAACTATGGAATAGTCTCCCTGTTGTCTGCCACAGGGAAAGTTTTTACCACGGTCTTCTTCAACCACTTTCTCGCAGTGGCTGAAGTGTTACTTCCTGAATCACGGTGCGGATTCCACCCATCCAGAGGCACAGAGGACACAATCCTCACCAAGCAACCAGTCAGCAATAAACCTAGGGATCTGTGTCAACCACTATACGTGTCCTTTTTTGACCTTGCAGAAGGTGTCCAAAAATCAAGGCTGGTTGTCTCTGGAATTGCACCAGTCAGGGCAGTCCAAGCCAACTATGCACAAATACATAAGCTCAGTGCTACATGAGCTCAGTGCAAGATTCTCGAGCTGAGGAAATTGCTGACCCTGGGGACACCAGCCAAAACTCCTCTGATATCTAGCGTTATCAAACCATAAAAAAGCTGATATTGAGCCACAAAGATAGGTCCTAGGGCAGGACAGGTGTTATGGAGCATTTCTAAAAGAGGAAAGAGAAGTAGAAAGGCCAAAGTGCTTAGAAAGAGAATGCCAGAACCTAAAGGATTGGCAGCTGAAGGTCTGGCCACAAATGATGGAGAGATTAAATTTCAGGGTTGATTAAGAGATCAGAACTGCAGGAACATACAAAGTTTGAAGGATAATACAGTAGGAGGAACCTGCAGGGATTACAGGAGGAACTGAAAACTAGGGTTAGACATTGCTTAACTTAGAACCAATGTACTTCAATCAGCCCAGGATGTGTGAACTATATGATACAAAGTAATGTACCAACAGTTTTGGACGATCTTGTTTATGGAAAATAGGAGCAGGGACATTTGACAGGAGTCTATTGTAATCATCAGCTCTAAAGACAATAAAAGGCGTGGATACTTTGAGGCGGGGCTGATGTTTTGGAGAATATATTATTGATGGTATTTCCATGTGATCTGAAGTTCATCTTGAAATAAAATGCGGCATCAAGGTTAAAACAGTCCTGTTCTAGACCAGATTGTTGCCAGAAAGAGTGGCAGGCAAATGCTATTTATAGCAGGGATCAAAATGATAGTTTTCTTGACACTTCGTTGGAGGAAATTTCTGCCCATCCAGTACTGCATGTTGGACGAACACTTGTGGAGGCAGGAGAGAGGCTGAGGGAGGTGCTGGTGAGGTGGAGCTGGGATAATATCAGTGAACATATGGAAGACGACAATGGTTTTACATGAAGTTTGCAAGGGACAGTGTGTAAGTAAGGGGTATGATAGAACCAGCAGATCTTTGGGGACCTCAGAGGTGGTAGTTTGGGTACTTTGTAAGCAATAGATTAAAGTGAAAAATAACTAATGTTGAAATCTAAACCATGCTAAGCCTTTCCTATCTTTATCTAAGTAAGATAATGACAACAGTGGAACCCACTGAATTCTAATTACTACTCAGGCAGATTAGTGAAGATAAATATAGGTGCTTACAGTTGGAAATGGGAGAATTAATAATGGGGAACAAAGAAATGGCAGAGTAACTAAACGAGCGCATTGGTTCTATGTTCACAGAAGAGAACACAAACAACTTTCCAGAAATGCTAGGGACCCAGAGTCTAATGAAAAGGATAAATTAAAGGAAATCAGTATTAGTGAACAAAAAAAAACAAAGGGACTGAAAGCTGATAATTCCCCAATGCCTGTTATCTGCAACCCAGAGTGCTAAAAGAGACAGCAATAGAAATAGTGGATTCACTGGTTGTAATTCCATAGATTATGGAACAGTTCATGCAGATTGGAGAGTGGCAGGTATAACCCCACTATTTAAAACAGGAGAGAGAAAATCAGGAAATGTAGACAAGTTAGTCCGACATCAGCAGAAGGGAAAATGCTGGAGTTTATTACAAAGATGTGAAAACAGTACCCTTAGAAAATTAATGTTTTCTATGATATTATTCAAAGTTGAAACTCATACTTAAAAAAAACTATTAGCAATACTTTTTGAGGATGTAACTGGTAGAATAGATGAGGGAGAACTTGTGTGTCTGACGTATTTTGGATTTTCTTAAACTCCCGCATAAGAGGTTAATATATAAAATTAAATCACATGGGTTTGGGAGTAATATATTGATATGGACTGAAAATTGGTTGACAGACATGAAAACACAGCAGAAATAAACAGGAATTTCTTGGAGTGCAGGCAGTGATTAGTGGGGTATCACAGGATCAATGCTTGGGCATTAGTTATTCACAATTCATATCAATGATTTTGATGAGGGAACAAATAATATTTCTAGGTTTGCTGATGATACAAATCTGGATGGGATTGTGACGTGGAGGAGGATGCAAGGAGGCTTCAAAATGATTTAGATAGGTTGAGTGGGTGGCCAAATACATGGCAGATGCAATATAATGTGTATATGTGTGAATGTTATCCACTTCATAGGAAAAGCAGAAGGCAGAGTTTTATCAAAATATTGATAGACTGGGAAATGTTAATGTACAAGGGGTTTTGGATGTCCTTATATGCTATTTACTGATAGCAAATGTGCACATGAAGCAAGCAGTTAAGGTGGCAAATCTGCCTTGGCCTTCAATGGGAGAGGTTTTGAGTATAGGAGGAGGGATGTCTTGCTACAATTCTACAGGGCCTTGGTGAGATCACACCTGGAGTACTGTGTGCAGCTTTGGTACCCAAGAAAAGATATACTTGCCAACAGAGGGACTATAAGAAAGGTTAACCAGACTGGGATGAACCAACTTCTTGCTCACAAGATCACTTTCTTACTCAATTCTTGGCCACATAGGTGCTTTCCTTGGATCCCATATTTCACAACATTGTTGATAACTCTTCATCATCTATTTCCCTTTTTCTAAAGTCTTGGAGACACTTTCACCTCCCACCTCCTTGACAATTTCTCCCAAAACTTCTTTGTTGGCTTCTTTCAATTTCACATAGCTAACAACCTATCCAAACAATGCTCGGGAAGTTTTCCTCCTTTCCTTCCTCACCATGACCACATTATAAAGACCATGCCATCCTTCTCAATCATGTTTTGGTGAGTTCAGTGGGACGGCCTGAGCATAGCTCAATTGCTAATCAAACTTACAAACCCAGCTACAGAAGCTCTTTCCCCTTCTTGTCAGTCATCTCCAAAGACATTTCTTGGCTATCCCCCTCATCTGGATTCACACGCTCTGCTTTTAATCCATGGAATGAGCATCAGAACTCACGCGAATGCTGCTTACAGCAAGCATTTTATCGACACTATGACCCCCACCTCTTTGATTCCAGATTGTCCATCCGAGATTGAGCTACAAATATTAAAAGTTTGTTGCAGTTTACTTTCAGAATAAGGCAAACTAGCATTTTTTGTGCACTACAAAAAACATTTCCCAATCAATTCCAAACTCCACCCTGCTGGTTGTTAAGAGATTCTATCAGACTATTGAAAACCAAGGTAATGATATTCAATCCGTAATTAAAATAACATTCTATTCATCAGCAAGGTCATTTATTTCTGCCTCCAACACTTCCTACCTCCCCCCTATCTCTATCTCAGCATCACTCACAGTTTTAGAAACATAGAAACATAGAAAAACTACGGCACAATTCAGGCCCTTCGGCCCACAAAGCTGTGCTAAACATGTCCCTACCCTAGAAATTGCTATGCTTACCCATAGCCCTCTATTTTACATAGCTCCATAACCCTGTCCCTCTCACCTTCACAGATTTATTTGATTCGGGTCCAAGCTACTATTCAAACTGGGCATTCTTGGTGGCTCTAAAACTCTTGGCCGACATGCAGATATTGCTGCCTTTGCATAGTGTGGTCAGGGAGGTTCTGGGTGATAGGAGTTTCCATCAAGGCTGGTGTATGTCATTTAAGATATCTTTATTAGTCACATGTACATTGAAACGTACAGTGAAATGCATCTTTTGCGTAGAGTGTTCTGGGGGTAGCCCACAAGTGTTGCCACGCTTCTGGCACCAACATAGCATGACCACAACTTCCTAACCTGTACGTCTTTGGAAGGTGGGAAGAAACCGGAGCACCCGGAGGAAACCCACACAGACAGAATGTACAAACTCCTTACAGACAGCAGCTGGAATTGAACCTGGGTCACTGGTGCTGTAATAGCATTACACTAACTGCTACACTACCATGCCTGCCCTCTACACTATTGTGCCTGCCCTTCTGAGTACCAGCTTACAATCTTTGGACTTGTGCCAAAGTGCAGGAGTAAGCAACACAGCTAAAGATATTGGGCTTCAGCTTATCCAGCAGATGAATGAATATACTTTCCGTAGCTGAGAAGGTGATCTCTGTATGATGATTGTGAATAGGTGCCCAAGTTCATTTCCTCTCTGTGCTTGGAAGGGTAGATTCCAACAGCTCTACTGCAAAATATCTGGGACCCAACTCAAGTGAGGATCAAAACCACAATCTGATTTCTGGTGCTCCTGTGTGGAATTTGCATCGTCTCGCTGTAACTAGGTGAGTTTTCACTGGGTGCTCTGGTTTCCTCCCACATCTCAACGACATGCAGGTTGGTAGGTTAAATGGCTACTGTAAACGGCCCAGTGTGTCTGATAAAAACTGGGAGAGTCGATGATAATTGTGGCGAGGATAAAATTGTGAATTAGTGTGAATGAGTGTTTTCTGGTCAGCATCAACTTGATGGGCGGAAGGTCAATCCATGTATTTCCGTATATGACTCTATTACTCTTTCTATCCTAAAGGCTGCACTTTCCAACAGAACCATCGGCAACAGAGTAGAAGCTCGTGGCATCTACAGCAGTTGCATTATAATACAGCTGCAATGAACTAATAGTGAGTACTTTCTTTGTTTGCCTCTTGCCCATGTTGCACAGTTCTAACTTTGTTGTTGGATGAAGGAGCTTACTGTCGAAATGAGGGAACCTTGCCTTCAAAAATCAATGCAATTCGGAGTTTACATTAGGAGGAGCTCACGGGAAATAAATCCAAACACAGCCCACGCCCAGGATGTTGTGAGTAACCAAACACCGAACTCCAGTCATGCATAGGGTAGAAGCAATGTGCAACTCACCAGCAAATCAAACAGCAGTGCTCATATTCACCCAGTTAATCATAGTTTTCCCTTTCTTGCATAAGGGTTATTTGCAAAGAATGTCATTGCCCAAAGGGGTGAATGAACAGGCTGCATTCCTTACTATGGCAGAATGCTAGTCAGCATTTACTGAGAAATTCAGTGCATGTTTAACACAGTTTATAATGTGCAAAGATTAACTCAGAGTCTGTGGAGTCTCTGCAGTTAATATTATTCAACTGATTATACCTTCCTACCTTACCTACCTGTTACATTGCTATCCTATATTTAGGAAGTTAGGAGGGGAGGAAAAGCAAAACAATCGCTGCATGTTTTACAAAGGTAACTGGAGTTCCCCCAAAGAATTCTAAACTAGGAACAGCCAAGGATAAGGAACAATTGCCCTGTTCACAGTTCTTCAAGAAGGGGAGTTCTGAACATGGATCAAGTGTTATGCACAATAGTCCTGAGTAGAGGTTGGTAATATGACACATCTACATTATGATGTAAATGCATGCTTTCAGTCAGATTTACAATGCGGATATCCTGTCACGAGTTCAGAGAAGCCAACGCAGTCAGCGCTGCATTTTAAAACAAGGTGTACCCAAGAGCAATTTTGCTTTAAGACATGTTGAAACAAACATTTAAGGGATCTAGAATACAACTTCCAAGTTTCTACTGAAGACAGCAATCAAGCTGCACCCCAGACCTTCCAGTCAGAATCAGATCTCCAAATTATTAAGCGAATTTACAAAGTTTTATGCATACATCCAACCAAGACCTATTTCTCAGAGATGGCTTCATACAAAAGTATTTTGAAGCTCCTAATATCATCTCAATCCTCTGGTGGCACAGCTAATTTACACCTGGAGGCCTCACAAGTTACAGAGGTCTGGTGTTGCCTGGCAATTTTGTATTCAGTCCAGTCAGTCACCGTGTTCTCTCTATCTAGTCTGAATGAGAAGCGAGGCATTCTTCTGCTCAAAGTAAGGTAGCAATGGAATGTAAAAATTACAAACATTAGCTTAACTTTAGTTCTTGCTCCTTTTCATGGTTGTGAAGCTCCTGTGTATTTAAAAATATATATAAAATAAATTAATACTCTGTGTGATGAACAGTGTCTAGACTTGAGGGTTGAAGCTTGCACAGATGGCTTTTTCAGTCACCTCAGGCAAACGCAAAAACTATAATTAACACAGAATGGCATCAGTCAAATCCACACAGAGCCCAGTGTTTCTTCCTCATGGATCTTTAAGTTTTGTTTGTTATTTAAGTAAATGAGCCTCAGAAATGTACTGGCAGGCTTTGAAAATCTAACACCCTTGGCAAGTTCTGTCATTGTTTAAATTTAGGATGCTTGAAGTTGCCTCATGGAGAACAACCGACAAGCTTTGACATTGAAATTGAAATGAAAGCAGTCAACCAGGTGGCTTGGTCGTCCGCTGCCAAATGGAACACTAGACTTTCAGCTCGCAGCCTGGCCAACCTCATTAATGCTGGAATAAGCACATGATATACCTTGGTGTTTTGGCTTCACAAAGGAAAGGTAAATGACAAAAAAGGAGCAATAAAGCACTCAGATATTATTCTGTGCAAGTCATTTGGAATTTCTGCAAGTTATTGGAATCATACAATCTCTTAGTAGACAAACTAGGCTTCATAGGAATTACAAAGTGTACAGCTTCTACTATCCTATACCCTTGGCTGGAAGGTGCAAATGGGTTAATAGGTAATTGCTTCAGATCCCTTAGATAGTCTTTTAGGAGGTAAATTTGATTTTAATATTCATTCAGTCAGGAATTTAACCATTCAGTAAAGAAGGATGTCAATGAAGCTTGCAATGTCATAAAATATGAAATCAGAAGAGAGTGAGAGAGAGTGAGAGTGAGAAAGAGAGAGAGAGAGAGAGAGAGACGAATGAGAGGGAGTAGACGGAGTGGAGGAGAGAGGCAAGAGGGGAGAGGGGGAGAATGAGAGAGAGGAAGGAATGGGAGAGGGAATGAGAGGGGTAGACAGGGAAGGAAAAGAGAGAGAGGGAAAGAGCAAGAGAGACATGGATGCAGCAATCAAGATGAAGAAATTGCCTTAAAATTGCTCAATAATTGGCAGAAAATTTACTCAAAACCTTTTTTAAAAAATGGAGCTGAATAGCCCAGCAAGTCTGACATTTCTCAAAATCATACACAGACTAACATGATATTGGGTCCATTTCATGAGGTAATAACAATCACAATGACCTTCACTTGTGGGATGACCAATTTCTCTACAAGTATCCTACATGCCTTCTTCACCAGCTTATCTACCTGAGCTGCCACCTTCAGGGATCCTTGGACATGTACACCAAGGCCCACCTGTTCCTCAATTCTTCCTGAGCTCCTAACATACATTATGTACGTCCTACCATTATTAGTCCTCCCAAAGTGCATCACCTTGCACCGACTGGGATTAAATTCCATCTGACATTGCTCCACCCATTTTACCAACTGATCAATATCATTGCGCAGCCTGTAACTATCCTTCTCACTATGAACCACACCACCAATTTTCATGTTGTCTGTGAACTCATCAATCATATCTCGTATGTTCAAATTGCTGATGGATATAAAGAACAGTAAGGGTTCCTGCAATGATCCCTGTAGTATACTACTGGTCACAAGCTTCTAATCAGAAAAACAAACCCTCCATCAGCCTCTCTTCCTATTTCCAAGCCAATTTTGGATCCTATTGTCACCTTGCCCTGGATCCCATGGATTCTAATCTTTTGGTCCAGCTTCTCTTTGTGAGATCTAGTCAAAGGTCTTACTGAAGTCCATATAGACCGCATTAACAGAGAGGCAGAAAGAGCAAGTCAATACTTTCTAAGCCCTCAACTGCCTTAGAAAGTATTCTCAGGAGTTTAGAAGAATGTAAGATCCTGAAGGGCCCTGCTATTCTCATAGCAGGGTTGATGCTAGGAAAATGTTTCTCCTTGTGGCATTATCTCAGGATAACAGAGCCAGCCGCTGAAGATTGAGATAGGGAGGAACTTCTTCATCCAGATGATTGTGTATCTTTGGAATTATCTGCTGTGGATGCCGAGGTAAATAGAAGTTTTGACTACCGGAGAATCAAGGGTTCAGGAATCAGGCAGGAAAACAGATCTGAGACCAATACTGTGCTCAATCATGATCACATTTAAAGGCAGAGCAGGCTTGAGAGGCCAAATTACCTGTGCCACCTTCTCATGTTCAAATGATGTCTGCTGATTTCAATATACCTCATGAGAGTAGGTTGATAATTAAAAAACACTTGCACAAAACAAATCTTTAGAATTCAATTGCCTGTGTTAATTAGATATTCTTTTCCTCTTTTTGTAAGTAAAAACCTGTCTGAAGGATGATGTTCTCGTTATTGCCTGTGGTCACAAACTCAGAAAGACAGCAAGTTCACTTAAGCATTAGTTGTGTGAAGTAAGTAGTTCAGAGGTAGGTGAGTAACTGTTTGAGGTGGTATATTTGGGAGGCCCTCTTTTGTAAGAGCCATCACTATAAACATTCTATTCAAGCTGAAGCATAAATACCTTACAGCAACCTCCTTAATGGAGCGTGTCCTGATTTAAGCAGGAAACTGATTATGTAAATTAAGTACATTTGGAAGCCCGTTAATGAAGTTGTAGAAGTACATAAATCAAATGTACTTTTTGGTTTATATGCCGCAATTACAGAGATTCTCACTACCACTTTAGCAGTCCAGTCAAAAAATTAATGGTCTTCGCCTTTTCCAATTGCCATACCTAATCCTAATTTCAAAACTGCATAACAATGCATGATGGTGAAATTCAGGGCAGGACAAACACCACGTGCTGACAAGGTAACACAGCATCATTATGGACAGCATCAGTAATTTCCCTTTCTGATCCCATTTCTGAGTCCCCCTTTCTGAGTGCTCTTCTTTTATCCATGGTAGAATGCACTGTGTAGTCAGGAATGGGATGAGCAATGATGTATCATGGTTAGAGAGTCTGATAACACCTACTGCCTAGTTCACACTAAGAGGGGGAACGTGGGCAAAGTGTTGCTGGCGCCCAAGGAAACATATGCCAGCATAAATTAGCACTTTCAGGAAAGGAAGGAAGATCTTTCTTGTCCACATAACAAGTCACAACATTTTAACAGCAACTTACTGTGTGAAGCTCCCTGACATATTTGACAAATAATTCTTCCCAGACCCCCACAATTGCTGATACCTCAAATGGATGCCCTCTATTTCCTCCACTTCAGCTCTGATCAATGCCTTGCCAAAGAAACAATAACGTTATCAAGGTTACAGTAAAACCACTAATGAAAGTAGAGGGCTGATCTTGCTGCATGCAGCTTCAATTCAAGTTCTATCAGATGAGATGCTCCAAGTACGAGGTGTACAAATGCCTTCATCTCCAAACAATTTCAACATTAAAGGTTTTAACTGTACAGAGTAAGGAGCTGCTATCTGTACCTTTTATATGTGACATGTGGCAAAATAATCAACATAGAATTACATCAAACTGAAAAGCATGAGAACAGGTTGTTTGACTCAAGCAGTCCATATTTATTTTCCACCATTCACAGTCCTAAGCTCTGTCTTGTCTCCATATCCCTTCTTTTAAATGATATCTGCCTCTAATGTAGTTAAATGCCAAAATATTCATTCTCTAACTCTGGATTCCACAGCCTTATCTGTGAAAAAGATATTGCTGTCCTAAATGCCACAGAGTCATAGGGCAATTACAGCACGGATACTCTTATATTTAATCTTTTATCTTAATCCCCTCGAGTTGCCCACTGGAACTGGATGATTCCTTCAGTACTGTCCCATCCCCTTCAGAGGTTTTATCAAAATTATTCCATAATCTCCTGTGCTGAAGGGAAGACAGTCTCAAGTCTTTCTTCAAATGTGTAATTCCTTACACCAGGGAGCTGGACTGCCCTAACATCTTTCCCATCATGTGGGAAAACAAAAGTGA
>JAUZTB010000118.1:57440583-57451043 GCA_034780895.1 Rhynchobatus australiae | reverse complement strand
AAGGGACATAGATTCAATTTCTAGAAGATAGACACAGGAGCTGAAGGGGATGTGAAGAAAAACATTTTTAGGCAGAGTCTAGTTAGGATGTGGAAATTATTGCCTTCAAATGGCACTAGAAAAAGAGTCTGTTAGGGTTCTAGAATATGCCAGTGTACATTGGTGGTGGAGAGGGCCAACGGCTTTAAATTCTTAGGTGCTAACATATCGGATGACCTGTCCTGGGCCCAGCACATAGATGCAATCATAAGGAAAGCGCGCCAGCGTCTTTACTTTCTTAGAAGGTTAAGGAGGCTCAGCATGTCAACAAACAATCCAGCAAACTTCTACAGATGTACTGTTGAAAGTATCCTGGCTGGTTGTATTATGGTCTGCTACAGCAATTCGAACATGCAGGTGTGTAAGAAGCTGCAGTGAGTAGCCCAACGCGTCACTGGCACATCCCTCCCCACCATCGGAAGTATCTACATGAAGCGCTGCCTCAAGAAGGCAACATCTATCATTAAAGATCCCCACTATCCAGGCCATGCCATCTTCTGGCAGCTACGATTAAGCAGGCGGTCCAGAAGCCTGTAGTCCCACACCAGCAGGTTTAAGACCAGCTACTTCCCTTCAACCATTTGGTTCTTGAACCAATCTGCACAACCCTGATCACTACAGTACAGCAACACTAGGACCACTTTGACCACTTTGTACAACAATGGACTTTGTTTCTTCGTCATACCTGAGCATGCATGTACTTATGCACATGATAATAAACTCGACTTTGGCTTTGACCTTTTCAAAAGGGAATTGGATAGGCACTTGAAGAAATGTAAATTGAGTTCCTGGGGAAAGGGCCAGGGAATGGGACAGAATAATTTGCTTTGCTGAAGCAGCATGTCCTGCAAAAGCTGCTGACTGTAGTTCTTCTTCTGTGCCATGACAATCCTATGATTCTGTGATTTCTGACAAGCAAATGTCTAACTGCCTACCTTCCTCTTTTAGTAGCCTTACCTTTGCCAAATTCACTCCATCATCACCATCTCGGGAATTGCCATTAGAAGAAATTTAATTGAACTTGCCACATAAATACTATGACTACAAGATCAGGTCGGAGAGGCTGGGTATCCTGTGACAAGTGACTCCACAAAACCTTTCCAGTGCAAGTCAGGAATACTCTTCATGTACCGTGATGAATATGGCTTCAACAACAATCGGGAAAATGGACCGCGTCCAGAATACATGAGTGGCACCTTGAATATTCAACTCCTCTATACCACTGCACCACAACGGCTCCAGTGTGCACCAGCCACAAGGTGCACTGCAGCATCTCACCACAGCATCTTTAGTGGGATCTCCATCACTAGAAAGAAATGTGTTGAAAATGCATGGGGACACCATCACTTGCAAGTTTCCAGTCTGGACTGGAAATACATTGTGACCTTTATTGTTGCTACGTCAGTGGTTAGGAATTCCTTTCCCAACCAGACTATGGAAGAACATTGAGCGCGTGGATTTTGGTGTTTTGGGAAGGCTGCTCAAAGGAACTTAGAGATGGAAAATAAAAGCTGACCTCAGCAGTGATGTCCACATCTGGTGAATGAATACATTAAAAAGAAAATTTGAGCTGGGAATAGTTACTGTTGGAAATCTACTATAATTGAATTGCCCTTTGAGAAACCCACAATTGCCCCTCAACACCCAGAGGAAACTTACAATCATGTTTAAGTACGGTCGTGGTGACTTCTTCACTCTCTAGCAATACACAAAAAGTGCTGGAGGAACTCAGCAGGTCAGGCAGCATCCATGGAGGGAAATGAGCAGTCAACTTTTTGGGCCAAGACCCTTCATCAGGACTTGAAAGGAAGAGGGCAGAAGCCAGAATAAGGAGGTGAGGGGAGGGGGAGAAGCACACACAGGCAGGAGGTAGGTGAGTTCAGGTGATAGGCAAGACCAGGTAGTCCAGGTCACTCTTTATCTGCCCAAATTACTACTGACATTATGAAAGTCTATTCTGAGTTGAAGAGACGGTAATAGGACAGTATTGCAAACCCATTCTGTTTTTGCAACAGCTGAAGTTTGGTTCTGCTTTGACCACCCAAAGTGTTCTGAGGATTTAAAGTGCCCTATATAATCACCTTTGCAGACACTCGACTGTTGCACTGTAAACATTGACTTTCCATTTGAAATCCCCTTAGCCCTATGCTACAAAGGAGAAGATAGGAGAATGGATGATCTTAGAATGAGGGGTGACGAAAAGCCGCTGCTCTTGATTACACTGGAGGGAGTGGAGAGGGGATTCACTAGGATATTGCCTGGATTGGAGGACTTTAGTTGTGGGACAAATTGAATAGTTTTGGCTTGTTTTCCCTGGGACGAAGGAAGCTGAGGAGTCTGATAGAAGTATTTAAGAGAAACTTGGATTGTATTTTCTGGAGCGTCGGAGACTGAGGGGCAACCTGATGGAAGTATATATAACCGTGAGAGGCAGAGATAGAGTACTGCCTTTCTCCCAGGGTGGAAATGTCAAATACTAGATGGCATTGGTTTAGGGTGAGAGGGGGAATGTTTAAAGGAGATTTATGAGACAAGTTTTTTATCACAGAAAGTGGTGGTTGCCTGGAAGGTGATGCCAGTAGAAGCAGATACAATATCCATGTTTAAGAGGCATTTAGACAGACACATAAACAGGCAGGAAATGGAGGGATATAAGCCACGTGCAGGCAGATAGGATTAGTTAAATCTGTCATCATGGTTGGTGTAGATGTCATGGGCTGAAGGGACTGTTCCTGTGCTGTATTCTTCTATTAAATAATAAAAAGTATAATAAAGATTACCACTGCAAATCTTGAACAAAAAATGGTGCATGTACACTTTATATCTTACAACGTAGTGGGGAGAAATTTATGAAATGTCTGAACCTATTATTTGTACCATTATATCATCAAGGAATTTTATTGTTTCTGTCAGCAACCAAGTAAATGTAGAATTTATGAGGCCTTCTTACTTCAAATAACGGTATTCACTATTATTATCATCATTCGGTGATGATGATTGCATTCTCCATTGTCTGAGCAGTTACTTACATTACATCTGTGCCAGTGGAAGTGATAGAATGAGATTGGCTGGCAACGACATAAGAAAGAATGAAAAAAGATGAAAGGTACCGTTGTGTGAAGGAGGTTTGTTCTGGTGATGGGTGGAGGTGGATTTTGGGATCATTGGTTTTTGATGGATATCTTAATCTATCTCTGGTACCTGAAATGATACTTGAATGTAAAGAAGTCAACTAATTCCTAAAATTGCTGCATGGAAGACAGGAATGCTAAGATAATAAATTAGTAAATGGTAATGTTTATTCTTTATTCAGTTCCATGTAACCTACTAAGCGTATTTATTTTATTTAAACCATTTGGGCGCCTGCATTCTGCTTACATTGAGAGGAAGCTTTTCTGTTCAAAGTTCTGGAAACGGTTTTCTTATGTGTGATTTTGGAACGAAGTGGTGTGTGAAATGGGAAAAAAATAACATTAACTGTGGAACTGTGAACACTATCAGACTGAAAGCAAAGAAAGATACTAACTGAAGGGATTAATTAGCTAGTAATACTGGATCTCTTTTCTGCACTTGACAGACTTTCACAATTCATTTATTCTGTTTAATCTTTTCCCAGTGCTTAATTCAACCCATCTATTTCAATACTTTTAAATCTTTGTTTTAAACCTTATTTCTGCAATTTAATTGTAGTTCCAGGATTCTCATAAGACTTCATTAATTACAGATGTAATGAACTTATGTTCTATGTTTCAAAGTATATGTACAATTCAGTAACTCTTGTAAATAGCAGATGGTTAACACAGGATTTGCCAGCCACATGCTTTTTGGTTATTTGTAATATTTTAATATATTTTTCCAAAATGTAGCATTCTGGGGTAATAATGCAACTATGTTCCATGGTACCATTAAAATAAATTAATCCTACTCTAAGGTCTTGACATACTTTCTAAAGCATGGTGCCCAGAATTGGCCACAATACTCTAACTAGAATCCAATCAATAATATGTAAAGATTTAACTTAGCTTCCTTGCTTTTGTATAATTCACCTCTGTTAATAAACTCAAAGATAACTGCATGTTTTCTTAAAGCCTTCTCAGTTTGTCCTCCCACTAGCAAAGATTTGTTCACATATAACACCAGGTCTTGTCATTCCTGCACCTATTTTAAAATTGTATCATTATCAATTGTCAAAAGCTGGTCATTGACTTCAGGAAAGGGGGCAGTGTAGATGCACCTGTCTACATCAACGGTTCTGAGGTCGAGAGGGTTGAGAGCTTCAAGTTCCCAGGAGTGAACATCAACAATAGCCTGTCCTGGTCCAACCACGTAGACGCCATGGCCAAGAAAGCTCACCAGCCCCTCTACTTCCTCAGGAGGCTAGAGAAATTTGGCATGTCCCCTTTAACACTCACCCATTTTTATCGGTGCACCATAGAAAGCATCCTATCTGGATGCATCATGGCTTGGTATAGCAACTGCTCTGCCGAGGACTTCAAGGAGCTGCAGAGAGTTGTGGACACAGCCCAGTGCATCACAGAAACCAGCTTCCCTCCTTGGACTCTGTCTTTACTTCTCGCTGCTTTGGTGAAGCAGCCAGCATAATCAAAGACCCCATCCACCCTGGTCATTCTCTCTTCTCTCCTCTCCCATCAGGCAGAAGATACAGGATCCTGAAGGCACATACCATCAGGCTCAAGGACAGCTTCTATCCCACTGTGATAAGACTATTGAATGATTCCCTTATACGATGAGATGGACTCCTGACCTCACAATCTACCTTGTTATGACCTTGCACCTTATTGTCTACCTACAATGCACTTCCCTGTAGTTGTGACACTTTACTCTGTATTCTGTTATTGTTTTTATCTGTACAACCTCAATGCACTCTGTACTAACTCAATGTAACTGCACTGTGTAATGAATTGATCTGTACAAATGGTATGCAAGACAAGTTTTTCACTGTACCTCAGTACAAGTGACAATAATAAACCAATAGCAATGCAGTATCTTCTCTGTGGCATTAAATTCATATTCCTGTTTTGATAGTGTTAAGTAACTTCTTTTCCAGTTTGTGGTGGTATAGTCATTATGTTAATAAACTAGTACTTCACGGTGTGGTGGTTCAGTTTTTGTGGGAAAGAACATTACTCCAAGATGAGTAGTATCGTCACTGTGTTAACAGGTTAATACTCTGGGGTGTATTGGTCTATTTGTGCGAATGAACTAGTATTCCAGGGTGTGGTAAGAATAGTGAAATTAATGGATTTGTTCTCCATTGTGTTGACGGATCAGTAATCCAGGATGTGGCAGTTTAAGTGTGTTTACTGATGACTAGCTGATATAATCATTGTTTTAGGTGACCTGTGCTCCAGGTCAAGGTATTATTGTCATGTTAGTGGACTGGTACCACAGGGCCTGGACTAACAGTCTGGGGTACTGACGTTGATTGAGAACAGAGTGGCTGTAGGATTAGTGTGGAATGGAATTAACGTGAAGGGAAAGCTGGCGATTGCAGTGGCAGCCATGAAATGACCAGAAATGGTCCATTCATTTTCCTCAAGGATGGGACTAAGTCCGTCTTAACCAACCCGGCCTGAGAGCACACAGAACTCCAGCTCCTGAGGTGTTTTCTGGAGTGACGTGTTAACTGCTCTGACCACGGGTAAAGACTAATAAAGACCACTACTTTATTAGTCACGGGTAAAGATGCGTTTCGCTGTGTGTTTCGATGTACCCGTGACTAATAAAGACATCTTATCTTATTCAACGTTAGCGGCCACTGGGTGACAGTCCTGACTGGTTTTTGTTTCTCCCTGGCAGAATACCTCTTGGGATTTCACGACAAGTCCAATGTTGCAGCTTCCACAAAATCGCCCATCGCTTTCTTCAGCAGGCTGGGACAGAACATCACTCGCAAACGGGGACCAAGGGTAAGCTGGTGGGGGGGATTGGCGGGGGGGGTGGAATCGTGTCGTGTGGTCATTCTTACCGGATCTATGACTGAAAGGGAAGAAAAAACGTGGCTGGAGTGGATTACGTTCTAGCGGCTCTGGGTGTGGTTGTGCAGATGAGCAGCAGGTATGTTCACTTTTACACGGTGAGCCCACAGAGACTGGTGATCGAGGTTAAGTGTGAGCAGAATCAGGCACCCTGACGTGCTCACCAATGTCCTTGGTCACAATCTGAGTGAATTTGTGTCTCCTGACGATGATCTTCAAAGTGTTCAATGTTGTCTAGTGGTCTCCCCGCTGTCTTCACCACTGTCTACTGGTCACCTCCCCAGTGCGTTCACCACTGTCGACTGGTCACCTCCCCAGTGCGTTCACCAGTGTCTACTGGTCACCTTTCCACTGCATTCACCACTGTCGACTGGTCACCTCCCCAGTGTGTTCACCAGTGTCTACTAGTCACCTCCCCAGTGCATTCACCACTGTCGACTGGTCACCTCCCCAGTGTGTTCACCACTGTCTACTGGTCACCTTCCCACTGCATTCACCACTGTCGACTGGTCGCCTCCCCAGTGTGTTCACCAGTGTCTACTAGTCACCTCCCCAGTGCGTTCACCAGTGTCTACTGGTCACCTCCCCAGTGTGTTCACCAGTGTCTACTGGTCACCTTCCCACTGCATTCACCACTGTCGACTGGTCACCTCCCCACTGCATTCACCAGTGTCTACTGGTCACCCCACTGTGTTCACCAGTGTCCACTTCCCATAATACTGGCTTGTACAGGCCACTTGCAGTGTTCAGCAGTGCCCTCACGCCCACCTTGTGTTCACTCACCCAATTCCCAGAGGGTTGCCCCCAGGCCTCATGGTGCATGGTTCATGTGTCCACAGATGCTCCCCCCACTTGCTCACCAGTGCCTGTGGGCTGTGTGTCACGACGTTCCTACGCTGGCCCAGTTTTCACTGTTGATCTTTGCCCACTGGCCCATCTGTTCAGCAGTGTGCACCGGTCCACCTTGTTCACTGGGACAGTTGCTCCCTTACCACAATACTCACTTGTACCACGATTGTGTTCTCAGGGCACACCGCCACTACACAGGGGAATAAATAAATAAATGTTTGTGTTAATCGACCCTCGTGATGATCGTTCATTTCTGACTCGCGGAGGGAGGTCGATAGGGTTGTTAAGAAGGTGTATGGTGTGTTGGCCTTCATTAGTCGGGGTATTGAGTTCAAGAGCCGTGAAGTGATGTTGCAGCTCTATAGAACTCTGGTTAGACTACACTTGGAGTATTGTGTTCAGTTCTGGTCACCTCATTATAGAATGAATGTGGAAGCTTTAGAGATGGTGCAGAGGAGATTTATCAGGATGTTACCTGGATTGGAGAGCATGTCTTATGAGGATAGGTTGACTGAGCTCGGGCTTTTCTCTTTGGAGAGAGGAGGGATGAGAGGTGACTTGATAGAGGTGTACAAGAGGCAAAGATCAAGTGGACAATCAGAGACTTTTTTTCTAGGGTGAAAATGGTTAACATGAGAGGACATAATTTTAAGGTATTCGGAGGAAGATATAAGGGGGATGTCAGGGGTAATTTTTTTTAAGAGTGGTGGGTCCATGGAACGCACTGCCTGCAGAGGTTGTGGGGGCAGACACATTAGGGTCATTTAAGAGACTCTTAGATAGACACATGAATGATAGAGAAATGGGGGGCTATGTGGGAGGGAAGAGTTACATGGATATTAGAGCAGGATAAAATGTCGGCACAACATTGTGGGCCCTAGGTCCTGTACTGTGCCGTAATGTTCTATGTTCTAAAAGAGGCTACACTTGACCTCTTCTTAGGAAATTTGGCTGAGCAAGTGGCTGTGTCAGTGGGGGAGCACTATGGGACCAGTGACCATAATTCTGTTAGATTTAGAATAATTATTTAAAAGAATAGGACTTGTCCATAAGTTAAAGTCCTAAATTAGGGTAAGGCTTATTTTGATGATAGTAGACAAGAACTTGCAGAGGTTGAATGAGAAAAGCTGTTAGTAGGTAATGAGATGTCTGGCAATTGGGAGGCTTTTAAAAGTAAGATGGGGAGAGTTCAGGGCCAGCATGTTCCTGTTAGAGTTAGGGGCAAGGCTGGCCGGATATTGATAGACCAGGTCAGGAAAAAGGAGGCATATATCAGGTGTAGGCAGCGGGGATAAAGCAAATCCCTATGATGCTGTCCGTCTGTGGTGCTGCCACAAAGTTTTTCATTGTAGCTGCACCTCACTGTACTTGTGCACATGACAATAAACTTGATTTGACTTGATTACTTAACCTGAAAATGGTACAATGTATTCTAAAGGAAGTTGGTAACAGGGCACTTGCAAAATAATAATAGGATTGGACAGACTCAGCTTGGATCATGAAAGTCAAATCAAGTTCTCAAACCTGTTTGTTTTTTTAAGGTTATAACCAGCAAAATAGGTAATTACGTCATGTTGCAGTTGTACAAAACATTGGTTAGACTGCACTTAGAGTAGAGTGCACCATTCTGTTCCCCACACTACAGGGAGGATATGGTAGCAACAGAGAAAGTGTAGAAGAGATTCACCAGGATGTTGCCTGGTATGGAGAGCTGTTGTTATAAGGAGAAATTGGATGTGCTGGGTTTATTCTCACTGGAACATAGGAAGCTGAGACGTGACCTTAGAGGTTTATAAAATTGAGGGGCATAGATTGTAAAAGCAGACAGAGAGAATCTTTTTCCTCAGGGCCGTAGAACTAGAGGGAACATTATTAAAGTGTCCTTACATACAAGTCACTGAAAAGTATAAAATGTGATTAGGAAGGCAAAGGTAATGATAGCCTGTGCTATGAGCAGATTTGAGTACATCAGTGAAAATGTCTTACTGCAGTTGTATGGGGTCTTGGTGAGACCACACCTGAAGTATTGTACACAGTGCAGCTAAGATTCACTGCACTGGTTCCAGGGATGGCAGGTTTGCTGTGTGAGGTGAGACTGAGTACACAAGGATTAACTACAGTTTAGAAGAATGAGAGAGCTCATTGAAATACAAATTTCTTATAGGGCTCTACATGCTGAATGCAAGAAAGATATTTCCCCTGGCTGGTGGGTTCAATGGCCTGTTCCCATACTGTACATCTCTGACTCTTTGTATCTAGAACCACAGTGTCAGAATATTTAGGACTGAAACAAAGAAATTTCTTCGCTCAGGGGGTGGTGAACCTTTGGAACTTGCTGCACAAGAGTGTTACAGAGTCATTGAGTTCATTCAAACTGAAGTATATTTCTGGATATTAAGGAATCAAGGGATATGGGAACAATGCAATAGGATGACCTTGAAGTAAGAGATCAGCCATGATCTTGATGAACATTGAGGTAGACTTGAAAGGCTGAATAACCTGCTCTTATGTTCTCATCCCTTTTATGCAGTTCCCTAACCTAACATGTCTCATGCCTTCAGAGACAGTTGAGATTTAATCTTTCCCACTGTAAAATAAAAGCAGAAAATGCTGGGAACACTCAGCAGGTCAGGCAGCATCTGTGGAAAGAGAAACAATTAACTTTCAGGTCCAGGATTTCATCAGAACTGGGAATGAGAAGAAAAAAGTTAGTCTTCAGTTGTAAGGCCATGGTATAACTTTCCTGCCACTGAGCGCCCAGGCTGTGCTGGTGAGTGAGTGAAGTGGAAAAACCTATCGGTAGTTCCATTCCCCTCACTCTAATCTACCTTATCATACCTCCCCTTCCCCCATCCCACCCCCTCGAACGAGTAGCACTCTACTCACTACGATCCAGACATAATCATCAAAGCTGCTGACGAAGGTGGAACTGTTGTAGCCTGGTGATCTGAAGTTGAACTTGCAGAAGCCAAATGTCAGCTTATAGATACATCCTTATACCTCCTTATGCAACAGGACTCCATTATTGAATATCAGGCCATTACCTCCCACACATTCACAGATCCCATTTCCCAGGTAGATTTTCCCTCCACTGCAAAGAAATTACTAACTTTTCCTTTCTTATTAATCATTAGAATATAGGACAAAGGTGGCTAAAAATGTACAAATGTAGTAAGGGAGTTTCTATAGATATTTAAAAAGAGCTAACAAAGTGAGTGTTGATCCTAAAGAAAATGAGTTTGGGGAATTAAAGAGAATGGTGTAAAATAAGATGCCAATTGGTATTTTGCATCAGTCTTTATTCATATGTAACAACGAAGAAGCCGTTACAAATTGAGAATTGAGAGGGACTTAGACCTCATGCAATTTAGAACACCACCACCTCGTATTTCACTTGGGTAGACTACAACCTATACAGGAAGTCCCAGGGTTACGAACGAGTTCCGTTTTTGAGACTGTTCGTAACCCGATTTTGTATGTAACTCAGAAGTGTCTGAGCACGCGCATTTGGCCCGGGGATCGCAGCCGCGCATGGCCCCAGCCGCACATGTGCACTTGGCCTGGGGAACCACG
>JAUZTB010000118.1:57334781-57346732 GCA_034780895.1 Rhynchobatus australiae | reverse complement strand
AGTGTCAATAAAAAAACAATTTGCATCATGTGCTTAGTTGATTATATATAAATATCTGTAAATAATTTATAGTTCATTCACAATTCATGGTGGAGAATATGGAATTGGTGGTGTCCTTATGATAATGTTGAAGTTATTGTTCTTGAGGAGATCATGAGGTTTGAAGGTCCTGCCAATTAAGTTTAGTCAGCTGTTTTGGATCCTGACAATAATAAATACTATATCCACAGTGCTCCAGTGGCAATAGTGATGAAAGCTGAGAATGTGTGCTGAGCTGGCAGAAGACTCTGTTTTGACTGTGTGACAACTGGAAATTAGCACAGTTGAACATTTGGTTAGTGATAAGCTGCCAAATGTAGATGGTAAGAGGCTTCACAATGATGAGCATCAATGACATCTGCCAGTTGTTCATACACGCCTAGATACCATGCTGTTTCATTATCAAAATAGTTTTGAATTGAGCCTGAACACACTGAAACAGCCCCATTTCTTTATGGTGAAGGGAAGGACAGAGAATGTGATTGTAAGGACCATTTGTGATGTCTTGGAATTGTGATAACCTGTCTCCAATAACCATATCTGTCAAAATAACCTATAAGACTAGATGAGAAAAGAAGAATTTTCTTATACATATTCTTCGTATTGCCCCCATTAAACATTAGCATTAATCATTTCCTTTTGCTTTCTGTTGCAAGGTTGCACTCTCAGTTCTCAAGCAGTTAATCTGGTGATGCAAATGAGTGATGCTGTGGTTTGAATACCAGCCTTTCACCTCTGGGGCCTGTGTTTGAATGGAATACAGTTTCTTGCTTTTGGCTGCTAATCGTGAGGAGTTAAATGAGTGTACATAGCCTCAGTCCAAGTTGGATGAATGCAGGCCCAGAGCACCATATAGCCCATAAATCAATATAAATTGTCATTGTGCTAACTAATTCAGGAAACTGAAATGCAAAGCTTGTGCTGCAGAGGGTGCTGGTTTGTCACTAGGGTTAATTTACACAACATCCAAACTGAGCCGTCCGGTCCTGAATTGCTTGATGACGTGGGTTACACAAGAGTGCGAATGTGTTCTCTTTCCCTGTGCTGACGACCTCCTATTGACAAGCTGCAAATTTAACTGAAAAATTACTGTAAGTTAGTTTTGGAGTTCAATATAAAGTGCATTAAAATTAATGCTTTTAATACTTTTTAAGAGATTCAGTAATGACAATATCAGATGTAAAGCTCAGATCACATTAACAAGACCCTGCAGGGTATTTGTTTAAAATAGTAGATCCTTGTATAGTAGTTTTGAACCTTCTAGCAGATTTTTCCAATTAAAAACACCTCAGATTAATCCAGTCTAGCACTGAAGGGTGAAAATATCCCAGAGATTTCTGAAGATGAATTATACTGAAATTGAATCTATTGGGGAGTACAATAAGTCTCCAGTATTCCAGCCTGTTCGAACCTCATTCTGTCAGTGCCAAAGCAATATTGTCATCTCAAGGTTTTTAACAGATGGAGAAAATCATGGAACCTCAAATCGTGGAACCTCTTGTTTCTTCTTGGCAAAGATATAGATTTTATTTAACCATGCCACGCTTTGTAATGAGAGCAGAACATAACCCTTTTGAGAAATAAGCTAGCACATTGTAAACCTGTCATCTTGTAAAGGCTCATACTCCCATTCCAGATGAATAAAACATTTTCCTCCTTCATCCTCACCTTTCTCAAGAAAAGGTTAATCAAAATGGCAGTCAAAGCAACACACAACCTGCTAATGATGCCAAAATTCCAGAGATGCAGAAACTCCAGAGAAGTTCCAAGTGACAATATCATGTGGACATATATATACCAATTATGAATGCTATCCTGGCTGTGCATTATTAAACACCTGCCTATCATATAAAGGGCAGATTAGCTATTGACAATTCAATGTAATTGAACTAAAACTCCTTTTAATTAACATTTGAAAGTATGCTTAATCAAAAGTATACATAAAGGTATGTCAAAAATATATTTCTAAACATATAACATTAATCTATGCGATATAAATTTCTGAAAATCTGGTTTGCAATAAATTGAAAGATATTAGACCTGAAATAGACATCAAAGGTGCCACAATCAGAGACCTCAAGCCAACACAGGTTTAGGCCTCCAGCCTCATTAGAATGATGTGCACAAGATGCCAGGATCTTATGTTCCTTTTGGACAGTTCAACAATTTTGCAAATGCGACTGTCAGGTAGTTGCCTCTCTGGCAGGTGTGAGGAGCTTGTGGTCAGGAGGGTAACCAATCGCTGTGTGTCAGCTATCTCCAGAAATGTGGCAAAGAAAATCTCTGCTCCTCGGAGACAAGTTTGGAAAGTACCTTTCTGAAGGAAGTTGGGAATTGGAGAAAAACTATCCCTTGATTCACCTTTGAAATTTGTTTTGTTCATATTTCACTTGTAGTGTGTAAATATTTATTCCTGCGATAATCTACTAAATTCATAAAATCATGGAATTTTACAGTATTAAAGGTAAAAATATTGTATATATGGTGAAATTCAGGGGATAGTTTTGACTTGTTAAGGTCAGTTGATGTGCTGGTATTTGCTGCTATGAAAGAGAAAAATAACCACAGTGCTTGTGTCTTTGATAGACATACTCATGAGATAATGGTAGTGAACAGCCTGGTAGTTCCTTTAAAGAAGATTTATTAAGAGTGAGAAGGTTTATTATACAGTGATTGGGACCTAAATCTTGTGTTTGAAACTTGCACCTTATTTTTTAGGCAAAAATATGCAGACACAGGGAGAATATACAAACTCCTTTCAAACAGCGGTGGGAATTTAACCCGGGTTGCTGGCGCTGTAATAGTGTTACACTAACCGCTACACCACCATGCCTGCCCATTCCCATTATTTCCATTATGCCCATTCCCATTGGAAATTCAGTCCAACAACATTGAAAATTTGTTTTGTTGAATGCTTATCATAAATACTGACATTCACAACATTGTAGTTTAACTTAGCCAATGCATTGTCGCTTAATGGGCTGAATCAAGACAAATGTGTCAATGGAGCTGGTGCTCACAGATAAGTATGTCCTGGGCAAAGGACATACTTAGACCTACAATAACTCTGGGATGGGTACAGGCCCTGGATTCCATGTAGAGCTCAGGTGTTCTGGGATTCCCTAGTGGCATGCTGAAAATTCACCTGGAGATTAGGAAGATAAAAGTAAGTTTAGTTATCCATATTTCATTTAATTTATTTCATTTTAATGTTTTTGATTCTGTTTCAATGTGCCTTTGATAAATTTTATTTTTTATAATTTTTTACTTTTTTAATGAGCAGTTCCAATAGCTTTTTACATTTCTCTGAATATGGCATATATTTAGACATTTCTACAAAGCTTCACCAACTTTTACACCCTCAGCCTTGCTTCTTGTCAAAGGGTGTCTGGGCATTCTGGGAGCCAAGCCTTAGCGTTAAGCCTACCTGCCACTGAGGTCTCACTATGCCTTGCCACATGACTCCCAGGGGTAGAGAGTCAGCTTTTGACCCTCTGCATCAGGGAAGTATGGATGGAGTCCACAAGCAGCTTTGCAGATGACACCAAAATTGGTGGTGTAGCAGACAGTAGAGAAGGTTATGTAAGATTGCAACAGGAACTAGAGACACAAAGTAAAACAAATTAAAGCCAAAGGACAAGGATGATGACAGAGAAGTTTCTGCATTGGCCAGGAAGTGAACCCGGGTCTCCCATGTGGCAGGCAAGAATTCTATCCCTGAACCACCAATGCTCACTGACAATGTCCACCAACATCTTCTACAAGCCCACTGATGCCCACAGCTACCTGGATTATGGCTCCTCCCACCCTGTCTCTTGCAAAGGACGCTGTCCTTTTTACTGAATTTCTCCATCTCCACCGCATCTACTCCCATGATGAGGCTTTCCACTCCAGGACATCCGTGTCCAACTTCTTTACTGACTGTGGTTTCCCCTCTCGAGAGAGCGTGCACCCGTATCTCTGCCATTTCCCGCACCTCTGCTCTCACCTCCAACCGTCCCAGACCCAACAGGGATAGGGTCTCCCTTGTCCTCACATTTCATCCCACCAGGCTACATATCCAACACATCATTCTCCCCCACTTCTGCCATCTCCAGCAGGACCCCACTACCAAACATATTGCCCCATCCCCACCCCTTTTTGGATTTTGCAGCGACTGCTCTCTCCATGACTCCTAAGTTTACTCCTCCCCCCACCCATCTTGCTCCCATCCTGGGAACTTTCCACTGCCCCTGCCATAGGAGCAACACCTACCGCTACACCACCTCCATCACCTCCATCCAGGGACCCAAACAGTCCTTTCAGGTGAGACAAAGATTTACCTGAACCTCCCTTAATATCTTCTATTGTATTTGGTGCTCCAAGTGCGGCCTCCTCCATATTGACGAGATCAAATGCAGACTAGGCGACTGTTTTGCAGAACACCAGTGCTCTGTCCATAACCACAATCTGCATCTCCCTGTTGCCAGTCACTTCAACTCCCTCTCCAACACTATGACAGATACATCGGTCCTCTCCCTCCTCCGCTGCCAGGAGAATTCCAAGGGCAAACTGGAGGAACAGCATTTCATTTTCCACCTTGGAACCTTGCAGCCTAATGGCATGAACTCTTTGAATTCTCCCACTTTAAGAAATCCCCACACCCACCTCCAACCGTACCTCTTCTTTTCTTCCCTTTACAAGCTTATCTCTTTCTTCTACCCCCCTTTTTCCTCCTTACCTTTGACCATCCCCCAGTGTACCTGCTCTTCCTTCCTCCCTCGCACCTGCCTATCACCATCTCTTATCTGCATCTACCTATCACCACCTTGTGCCCACCCTGCCTCTTTTGTCCACCTATCAATGCACTGCTTTTCCGTCCAATACATTGGGCTTCTCCTTTTCCTATCTTCAATCCTGAAGAAGGGTCCTGACCCGAAACGTTGACCACCTGCTTTTCTCCACGGATACTGCCTGGCCTGCTGAGTTCCTCTCGCATCTTAGTGTTTTTCATTACAACAGGAACTAGATGAATTGGGGCAGTAGGCCAAGGAGTTGCAGATGGAATTTAACTTGGACAAGTGCGAGGTGTTGCATTTTGTTCAGTTAAACCAGGGGATGACTTGCACAGTAAATGGTAAGGCCCTGGAGAGTGTTGTAGAACAGAGAGACCTAGGGACACAGGTACATAGTTTCCTGAAAACGGTGACAGAAGTAGACAGGTGGTGAAGAAGGCATTTGGCATGCTTGCCTTCATCAGTCAAGGCTCTGAGTACAAGAGTTGGGACATCATGTTACAACTATAGAAGACGTTGGTAATACCACACTTGGAGTATTATGTTCAGTTCTGGTCACGGAGCTATAGGAAGGATGTTGTTAAACTGGAAAGGGTGAAGAAAAGATTCAAGAAGTTATTACCGGGACTGGAAGGCTTGAGTTATAAGAAGGGACTGGATAGTCTGAGATTATTTTCCCTGGAACATAGGAAGTTGAGGGATGACCTTATAGAGGTATATAACATCCTGAAGGGGATAGATAAGGTGGATGGTCATAGTCTTCTTCCCAGGGCAGGGTAGTCTAAAACTAGAGGGCATACATTTAAGGTGAGAGGGGAAAGACTGAAAAAGGACCTGAGGGCCAACTTTATCACACAGTGGGCAGTTGGTATATGGAACGAATTGCCAGAGGAAGTGATAGAAGTGGGTACGATTACAATATTGAAAAAAAACATTTGGACAGATACATGGATATAAAAGGTTTAGAGGGATGTGGGCTAAATGCAGGCAAATGGGACTAGCACAGAAGGACATTTTGGTCGGCATGGGCCAGATGGGCTGCTTCTGTGCTGTATGACTCTGTGTCTTTTCGGGAGATGAGTTGAATCCAACTCGATCTGGCTCATGGTTCTTCATGTGTTACATTTATCAATCTCATTACTTGAGATAATATTATTGGATGTCACCCTCAGGTTCAGTGGGCATCTGACTCAGAAGGTTATGTGTTTGAGGCTGCCTAGAGAAAACGAATTCTAAAATTTAGCCTGTGGTGCTGCTATGTGGGTGGCTTGAACTGTTTGGAGGTGGTGACCTTCGGATGAACAGTAAATGGAGACACAGTGATTACTGGCATAAAGGATCCCATGGCTCCATTCCTCTCAATGCCTGGTCATTATTTATTCTTCAATCAATATCACTCAAGATGATCATCTGGTCACTTAACTTTTTGTTATCATGGGATCTCATTGTGTACAAACTTTCTGCCAGGTTAATTGCTGTGAGCACACTTGCAAAGAGTTTAATTATTAGAGACTTGCGTTGTGGTATTTTGAGTTTTAAAAGGAGTTATGTAAGTCCAATATCTCTCTTCCTTTTAACTTGGCAAAAGGCCAGGTGAGAAAATACTGCCAAAATGAAACAAATCATTAGTACTGCCTAAAGGCTTATGTGAATAGCTTAATTTTTTTTTCTTTTTGGTATTAGCTGATAATGTGTGAAAAAAAAACAGATATACCTAGAAAGTTTAGCATTTTTTTTTACACTGATAAAACTTCCTTTTGAAATGTCAACATGCATTTTGCTTAAAGATTGTAACTTTTAAAATGCTGATGCTGTGCATCAACTATTGACCAATCACACTTGTCGGTGGATATGTAACAGAATACATTAAACAGTGATGTGACAGGAGTAACTTTGGACAAAAATGGAATGGTAAAAAATGTGAGTAGCAATGAATGATTTTGACTATGCAAGAATGATTATTGTTGTTACTAATTAAATTACAGTTTATTGAAGAAAATTAAAATTGTTGCATTTCCCTGAAGTTTTTTTTAAAATAACTGAAATAGTTGATTTTGCTAAATGCAAACAATAACTAAACTAAAACCACAAACTGAAACAAAAGCAAAAAAAAAGAATACTTCAAGTCCTACTCATTATATGTGGGAATAATACTTAATTATTAGAGGAGATGTTCTGTGACTATCAGTGGTAAATAACATATGTCATAAGGATGCAGCAGTATTATAAAATAGTGGCAACTTTGAATGTTGCAATATTTGATTTAGTGGAATTTTATTATAGATTGTTATCCAGCATTCTCTTCATAATTGAAGGGTTTGAAGGAGCTGTTTCCAATATCATATGACAAAGTATTTCAATGCTCTTTCCCATCACTCTCCTTCAGAACTTGGTCACTGGGGAAATTCTGCCGGGAACTGGACCTTAATCTTGGACAAAATCCAAGCTGCAGCAGAGAAAGGAAAAGAATTCCATCATAAATAGACCTCAGTATGTTATGTGGGCCTGGTAATTCCTGCCAAAATGTCTACCTTTACAGAACTAACAGTCTCCAAATTCTTCCATTTGGTCAGGCTATTTACAGGCCACGATTTGTCACCCACCATAATGATCAGATCAAACTCTTAGGCATCAGACACAAAGAACTCAAAAGATATTTAAATCATGGCTCTATGTTTCTAGACAATCAAGGGTAGTTTGGTAAGGATGCCTTTGAAGTTGGAGTATGAGAGGGCACAGAAATGAACAGGAATAGCTGGCCTGCTAGGGTGGAAGAAGAGGAGGCCAGATACAAAGAGGTGTATTCAGATAGTGCATGCAGTAACTTCACTGAGGAGCAATGTTTTCAGATGCAAAAGCAATATACCGAGAGAGAGAGAGAGAGAGAGAGAGAGAGAGAGAGAGAGAGAGAGAGAGAGAGAGAGATTTTGAGTTAGAGTTCGTTCAGCATTTCAGCACTAAGGTTGTCATGAAGCTTTTTTGGCTGTTATAGACACAGCTTGAACCTTGTGTCAAGGACTGGATGGCACTGCCCATTGATATTAAAATCATTGTTGCCCTGAGAAATCCTAGTTCACTGATCATCCCTGTCTTGGGAGGTCACTGTGACTCTGTCCATTAAAGAGAATGTTTATTTTAATATTTATAAGAACAGAGCAATAACCTGGACAATAGACCACTTGCCTTTAATTCAATGCAAAATATGCACTTGACTCACAGAAACTGCTTTTCATTATTGCACTTAGTTAAGGTGTGGGAAAGGTAAGTCTTGGGTCAGAGTCCCAACAGGTGTGATGGACGGAGGTTTGGGGTACCAGTCGTTGAGGGAAATCAGAAATCCAAGCGTTGGGGCATCAGAAGGTGGGAAGGCTCCTGATCAGCAGCAGGTGGTTAACAAATAATGCAAATGGGCAGAGAACAAGGGCCGAGCTTGCAACAAAGTTGGGAGGGTGAGTGTGGCACAGGGATGGAGCAAGGGTGTGGCTTTGCTGGCTTGAGAAAGTGAATTTTTAACAAAGGGGACCTACCTGAGTGTTGGACTCACCAGCTAAATAGGTCCCCTTCTGCTGTGAAGGGCCCTGTATTTACAGGCCCTGTATTCATGGACAAAAATCACAGAGGTGGTATCTAGGCATGAATTGTACACTGTCGGATGGTACTGCATATGTCCAAGAGCCTCCATGCACTAGTGTGACAGATGCATGGAGTCCCTAGAAGGAAAGTTACAGATTTTACAATCCAGGTGTTTTACATTGCTTCTACCAAACTTTTTTTTCTCTTGGAAATTCAATCATGTAGCACAAAAAAAGCTTTGTGATATGTGGTGGAATTTCTAGGCTACTATCTGCTGGACAAGGGAACTAGACCACAGGAAATCTTGGTTTGCAATGAGTGAGCAGGACTAGCTGGTACTATTGTAAGATGAGGCATCATTAAACTGCCACAAGTGACATGCATGCTGGAGAATTCCGTTAAATTTGTTATAAGTATGACCAATCACAGGTATGAACATGCCTGAAGCAATCAATCATTGACATGTGAATGTGCCAAATAGAAAGGAAATATGGACACAAATGACATAAAGACTAAATAATATCCAAATAATTAATATGTTGGCTAGGGTGGAATGGTCCCAATAAATCAGAAAGAAGTCATGCAAATGCAGTCTTGAATAGAGAGAGAAGAGAGAAGTATTCCTCTAAGCATGCCTTCCCCAAATCACAACAGAATTCTAGAAGTGGTACTTTGTATTTGGATCTCAGAAAATCAATAGTTTCCTGTTGCTTCATTGAACTACAGGTAGATTGTTAATTGAAATATGCTAATTGACTTCTCAAGCTTTAATCTGCCTCTTACCTCCAAGGTATGATGGTTCTTTTCAGATGCATTACACTGAATCCAGGTAGATTTAAAGAAGAACAAAAACTAAATGGGACATATCATCATAATATTTGAATCATTAAGCATATCTGATTTGCTTCTAATTATTTGCAACTGCAGCAGCACCTGTCTTTAGTTGCCTCTAATTCTTTCCATCTGTCTGCTATTAAATTACTTCCAGCTGCTGCGAGGAATGAATGTTTCCATCTCCTTTGAATCTTGTTCTCTATCTCTGAATTTTGAGGTCTTCTTTACACTTAGCTTTGGTTTGTGGCGGGACCAATAAATCAACTGGAGAGGGAACATCATTCTGCATTAGAACATAGAACATCACAGCACTGTACAGGCCCTTTGGCCCACAATGTTGTGCCAACATTTTATCCTGCTCTAAGATCTATCTAACCCTTCCCTATCACATAGCCCCACTTTTGTCTATCATTCATGTGTCTATCTAAGAACCTCTTAAATGCCCCTAATGCATCTGCCTCCACAACCTCTGCTGGCAATGCATTTCACGCATCCACCACTCTCTGTGTAAAGAACTTACCCCTGACCTCCCCCTTATATCTTCCTCCAATCACCTTAAAATTGTCCCCTCGTATCAGCCATTGTCACCCTCGGAAAAAGTCTCTGACTGCCCACGCGATCTATGCCTCTTATCATCTTGTACACCTCTATCAAGTCACCTCTCATCCTCCTCCTCTCCAAAGGGAAAAGCCTTAGCTCACTCAACTTATCCTCATAAGACATGCTCTCCAATCTAGGCAGCATCCTGGTAAATCTCCTCTGCACCCTCTCGAAAGCTTCTACATCCCTCCTATAATGAGGTGGCCAGATTTGAACACAATACTCCAAGTGTGGTCTAGCCACAGTTCTATAGAGCTGCAACATTACCTCGTGGCTCTTGAACTCAATACCCTGACTAACAAAAGCCAACACACCATACGCCTTCTTAGCAACCCTATCGATCTGCATGGCAACCTGGAGGGATCCATGGACATGGACCCCAAGATCCCTCTGTTCCTCCACACTGCTAAGAGTCCTGCTAAGATGGGAAAATCCAACCTCCCTCAAACTTTGAACAGTAGCTAATTAATTGTTTCAAACATTTTAAGCTCCATGCAAATGATGGGTTTGTTATAATTTACACTGTTTTTTAACTTGTAATACAAGAAGTAAAAGAATTCAAGAATGAAATGAATGAAAGGAATGAAAAACTATTCAGACATGTTCCTTCAACCTGCTTACTAAAATTGTGTATCCCTACCTAAAATTCTGGCCATCTCACAAACTGAATATCGGATAAACAGAATATGGAAATATGTTTGCTGGGTGGACTGGTAGCTCTTGTTTGAATTTGTTCGATTCACAGATGGCTTCAAGATGTTTGAGCATCGGAGAAACCTATCGCTTTAATATCAGACAAACAAAATTACTGTGTACATTTTCTCCATTGCAACAAATTACTTTTGACCCTTTCCCTCCCTTTTTCAGCACAACATTACCAATCTTTTTCATCTCTGCTGCTGAAATATGATGCAATTATTTTCCTAGAATTGTGGCTAAACCAAATTTACTTTATACAACCTGTTATGTTCATTTTCAATTGATAATTCTATCATGCCACTTACAGAGCTGGATCATCTGGTGAAATGCTGGCAGTTCTCTGCATATGTGTCAGTGAGTTTGGGAATCCCATGCATGTGTGGGCGAACAAAGAAATGCCCTAACTTACTGGTAGCTTTTCACTGGACTGACATTTGGATGAGGGATCATCCTTTACTTCTCATAAGGTCCACAGTGGGACCACAAACTTGCAAATACCCCACCACTTATGGTGGGGTTTCTATTTAATCAACCTTAGCTAGGATAGATCGAGCAGAAGGAATGCTTTCTCATGGATTTCAAAAGAGGAGAACAGCCAAGAGGGTTGGGGTTAAGTATCTACAGTTTGTTCAATTGTTCATCCATGTTTTAAGTGCTTAATTATTTCATTGTTTGGAATTCTTTTCTTAATTGTTTTAAGTTTTTAAATGCTTCCGAAAATCAGAAACATTGCACGTTTTCTGATACTTCTCAAAGATTTTTAGGCTGTTTGTGGCAGGGCTTGACTGGGCTTCCCCAGGTGAAGGGATTCATGATGTGAAAGGTCCTGCCACCATGCAGGGACTCACTGCATCACGTGGAGCAGCCTACTTTCAGCATATTTCTGCTGGGAGAGCTGTCTGGAGTAAATAGGACCTTCCCCCTGAGGTTACAGTGAGTGCCATGGCTCATTGCTAACTACAAATTCCAAGTCAATTCTATTGATCACTCATTATCATTTCAGTTTGATTCACTGCCATTTAAGTCCAATACGTAAATTGATTAATATTATTTATCTTTTGTCAATTTTTATTGGGAACATGCATTTCCAAATAGATGTATACTGTAACTCTGGAAGCTTCATTTGCTGATGTAATGCTTCTGTACAGCACTTACTCTGCAATTGTACTTTTCTGAGATAATCAAGTAGTTCCCTATTTATTATTCAAAGAATATCTTGTAAACGTCCAATACAATTTTATTGAGATTCCTTTAGGTACCTCCAAGGTATCTGGATGTCCTTTTAAAAAAAATCAATGTTTTATTATTATGTGAAGTCTTTGAAAATGGTCCAATTAGTACTTTAACCTTGAAAATTTTTTCAGGTTGTATACTTTTTCAGGTTGTCTCTTTTCAGGGTATACTTTGCCCCCCCCCCCTCCGCTCCTAGGT
>JAUZTB010000118.1:57084418-57097664 GCA_034780895.1 Rhynchobatus australiae | reverse complement strand
TATTTGAATTTCTAAAAGACATTTGTTTTGTGTATAAAAAAGTAAGCTTGTTGTCAAGATTGGAGGCCATGGAATAAAAGTAGATGTGGTATCATGAATAGAAAATTGGCTGAGTAATAGGAAATGGAAAGTGGATGGATGTGTAATGAATTGTTTGCAGGACAGTACTAGATGTCAAGCAGCTAGGGACAGGTTGGTGGAATGGGCAGAGAGGTCGTAGATGAAATTTAATGTGGAGGAAGAACATGAAGAGACAACACAAACAAGAGAGATCAATTCTGAAAGGAGTATAACAGCACAACGATGGAGAGGTACCTGCGTAGCGTTCGTTGAAAGTGGCAGAGTAGGTTGAGCACATGGTTAAAAAAAGGTGTATAGGATCCTGGCTATATTCACATGATGTAGATCCCCCTTCATTAACTTGTTAATTCAGAGGAATGGAGTTGACGACATAATATTGCTCTGTTTCTACTGAGAAATTTTGGTCCAGTTTTTTTTATTTTTGTTTGCTTAGTTTACATTGTTCATAATTTCTTTTTTTTATATATTGATTTTGGGTTTCTTTTTCTTTTTTTTAACGTATATAATAAATCTTTTTTTCTTCCCTTTCTTTTATACTCTTTTCATTAATTGAGAGATCTTTGGACCTTGTTTTTTCTATATTTTATTGTATGGTTATCTTTGATTTGAGCGATATCCAGATCTCTTTGTAAGTTATGTACCAACTTTGATGTTATATACCATTTTGTATTGATTTGAAAACTAATAAAAAAGATTGAAAAAGAAAGGATCCTGGCTATAGACAGAGATACAGATTGCAAGAGCAAGAAAACCTTTGTAGACCTTTGCAAAATGCTGGTTCAGCCTCAATCATTGACACCACTCTTTAATCAGGATACAAAGGCTTTGCAGGTGGTGATGAAGGAGTCTTCCAAATGATTCCAGGGATGAGAGACTTGGGTTGTGTTGACAGACAGGAGAGGCTGGATTTGATCTCCTTGGAACAGTGGAGGTTGTTGGGGGATCTGATGGAGGCATCTAAAGTCATGAAGGCTGCAGGCAGAGGAGGTGGTCAGAAACTGTTTCCATTGGCGCAAAAACAAGGGGACATAAAATGAAGGTGAGTGGCAAAAGGACCAAACATGACCTGAGAAAACCCTTTCCTACGTTGCGAGTGGCTGGAGATGGGGACACACCATCGGGAGGAGAGAGGAACCAGATTCAACTGCAGTCCGGATAAGTAACGGAAAGGAAATAATTTCTAGAACTGCAGGGAGAGGGGAGAGGAGGGGGAGCAGTTGGTTTACAGTCATATAGAAAAGGTATGAACTAGAAGGGCAAATGGCCTCCTTCTGTGCTGAACCATTCTGTAGACCTGTTGTGTGACATTCACACACAAACCAGATGCTGTGATTTACCCGTGATACATTGCTGACAGCAATACCAAATATCTCCCCTGCAGCCCTGACCAATGCAAATGAATAGACTAAAATCTGTCTGTGAGCTGTTGATAATGAACATGTTAAAATAGCAGTAGAAAAATTCTGAATGTGATTCAAACTTTGCTTTTAGCTTGCTTAAAATTAACGTCCTTGTTTCAGGCACACCAATTAGTATAACCACGCTGCTTGAACTCAGTCCAAGAGGAGACGCTGACCTATGTGCTCCTTTGTTCAACAGGGACAGGGAGCAAGGATCAAAGGGATCACCTCTTGCACCTCTGAAACACTGTGGTTGAATTGTCAACCTTCTAATAACGTCCTGAAGATACTGAAATTAAAGATTAATAACCTGACATGGCAAAATCTTCCCCAGGAGGAAAATCAAATTCTGCAATTTTCTTTGAATACTTTGTTTGTACGTTTTTAAAAATATTGGGAATGGTGGTGGTGGGAGCAGGGATCAGTTTGACTGATCGGGGAAGAGGGCAGTGAGTGTCCATGTGAAGGGGTCTCTCTTGAAATAGCTGGAATGGGAGAGATTGGCAAGTTCCGACCTGGAAACTGCACAGTACAGGACACAGTGGGAGGTACGCACATTCCCGACAGAGAGCTAAGGCAGCCCCCAGTTTAGAACTGATGTAGAACAGAGACTCTGGCTGTTCCCTTGTTAGAGCCCTTGATGACTGTCAGCACCAAGTTAAGGGTCCAATCACACCAATGCCAAATGCTCAGTATTAACTGGGACAATAGGGTCTTAGAAAGAGGAAACAGGTATTCACTCACCTTACACCCTGGAACACAGGATAGTATTAAGAAAATGTCAAAGGCAATCTCACACTTTCACTTGAAATTGAACAGCCGGTGAGCACAAGGGGGGTTGGGCACTGCCCTTGACACCAGTCAGGTTCCGCTCAATGTAAGGGATTCTGTTTAAGTGCATGATCCATGTTGCACATAAATGGGAATTGGAATTGGTTTATTTTTGTCACATGGAACATAGAACAATACAGCACAGTACAGGCCCTTCAGCCCATGATTTTGTGCCAACATTTTATCCTATAAGATCTATCTTACCTTTCTCTCCCACAGTGCCCTCCATTTTTCATGTAGCTCTCTAAGAGTCACTTATTGTCGCTAATGTATCTGCCTCCACCACCTCTGCCGGCAGTGCGTTCCACACACCCACCACTCTCTGTGTAAAAACTTACCTCTGACATCCCCCCATACCTTCCTCCGATCACTTTAAAATTATGCTCTCTCGTGTTGGCCATTTTCACCCTGGGAGAAAACCTCTACCTGTCCACTCGATCTGTGCCTCTTATCACCTTGTACACCTCTATCAAGTCACTGCTCCTCCTCCTTCTCTCCAAAGAGGAAAACTCTAGCTCACTCAACCTATCCTCATAAGACACATGAGGACACCAAGGACACCAAAGATACAGAGGCACAGTGAAAAACTTGTCCTGCACACCATTCATACAGATCAATTGATTACACAGTGCATCAAGGTAATACAAAGTAAGACAATAACAGAATGCAGAATAAGCTGTTACAGTTACAGAGAAAGTGCAGTGCAGGTAGACAATAAGGTGCAAGATCATAACAAGGTGGATTGTGAAATCAAAGAGTCCACCCTATTGTAGTGGGGGACCATTTAATAGTCTTATAACAGCGGGATAGAAGCTGTCCTTGACCCTGGTGGTACATGCTTTGAGGTTTTTATATTTTCTGCCCAATGAGAGATGGGAGAAGAGAGAATGTCTGGGATGGGTGGGGTCTTATGCTGGCTGCTTTGTGAGGCAGTGAGAAGTGTAGATAGAGTCCATGGAGGTTGATACTGGTTCTTGTGATGCGCTGAGCTGTGTCCACAACTCTCGCAGTTTCTCGCGGTCACAAGCAGAGCAGTTGCCATACCAAGCCATGATGCATCCAGACAGGAAGCTTTCTGTGGTGTATCAATAAAAATTGGTGAGGGTCGACGGGGACGTGCCAAATTTCTTGGGCATGCCAAATATCCTGGAAAGTGGGTCTCGGCAAACTGCTGTGATAGCCCCAATGTTAGGAATTGCAAATAACTCCATGACTCGGATGATTCTTACGGATGCACCATAGAAAACATCCTACCCGGGTGCATCACAATATGGTATGGACACTGCTCTGCCCAAGACTGTAAAAAATCACAGAGTGAATTCAGCCCAGTCCATCATGCAAACCAGCCTCCCTTCCACTGACTCTGCCTATACTTCCTACTCCCTCGGGAAAGCAGCCAACATAGTCAAGGACCCCTCCCACCCTGGCCATTGTCTCTCCTCCCCTCTCCCACCAGGCAGAAGATGCAAGAGCACATACCACCAGGCTCAAGGACAGCTTCCATTCCACTGTTATCAGACTCGAACTTCTCGTAAGCTCAAAGATGAACTCTTGATCTCCCAATCTACCTCACTGTGGCCCTAGCATTTTGATGTCTACCTGCACTGCTCTTTCCCTGTAACTGTATTCTGCATTGTTTTCTTTTTACTACCTCGATGTAATTATGTATGGTGTAATCTGGCATGCAAGACAAAAACCTTTCACTGTACCTCAGTATATGTGACAATAATAAATCAGTACCAATAAATGGATTATTGCAGCTTTGCAAATGGAATCATTTCAGCCAATCACAGGCATTTACGCAGTGACATTACAGAATGAGGCATATGCTTCACTGTCAGGGACAGATTTCCCTCTCAGGAAGATGAACTGAGTGTGGGCGGTGCACAGTTGGGAGGGCGGTGACTGGGTGGATATAGCTGTTGTACTTGCTGCAGCTGTTGCTCTTGGATTGCCTGGTGATTGTGAAGCCACAGAAACCAATCCAAAGCCACACACTGGCTCTCACCACAGCCCTCTCAACTCACCACTATCGACAAGGATCCATAAACAGGCAAGGATGGGGATCACTTGCTCCTTTATGTCTCTGAGCATGTGGCTGTGGGCACCGTACCACATTGAGGATGAAGGTGGATGGAGCCTGTGGAAGTGTCCACTAAGGAGACATAAATATTGGGCTTCCCCCTTTCCTATGTTCAGTCTTGAAGAAGGTCCTGACCTTAAATGATGGCCGCCTGCTTTTCTCCACGGATGCTGCCTTACCTGCTGAGTTCCTCCAGCATCATCACGTTTTTCATCTAGATATCCCAGGACCTGCAGTCCTTTGTTTCTCAAGGAGACATAAATATATTTTCTCCAGGAAAAAATAAATGAAACCATTTCATGCCTGTAGCTGAGAAATCAATAAAAGAGATGGCAGCAATTGGCAATTGAACTACCCTAGTAGTTCAAAAACATGAAATGGTATTTATATAGCACCTTTCACAAAACTGAAGAGTGCTTTTCAGCCAATGTACACTCAAAGTGTGGTTAATGTTCTTTGTAAGAACCACGTCAACAGACACTATTGCAAAAAATAAAAATTCATGGTGTAGGAGGTAACATACTGGCATGGATAAAAGACTGGATGGTTAATAGGAAACAGCATAAGCATAAACATGGTCTTTTCTAGTTGGCAAGATTTAACAAGTGATTGTTGGGGCCTCAAATTTTACAATTCTTATAAATAACTTGGATGATAGCACAAAAGGTATGGTTGCTAACTTTGTTGTCAAAGACAGGTTGGAAAGTAAATTATGAAGAGGACATGAGGAGGCTACAAAAGCATGTAATTAGGTCAAGTGAATGAGCAAACGTCTGCATTTTCTACATTAGACTCCTTTCTCCAAAGCTCTGAGATGCAGAGGGCTCTGGGTATCCTACTGCAAGACTCTTGCAAGCACAGTTTGTGATTAAGAAAGTGAAAAGAAATGTTTTTTATTGATAGGCAAGTTGAATACAAAAGTAGGGAGGTTATGTTTCAGTTATATAGGGCATTGATGAGATCAGTTCCGGAGACTGCACAACATTGGTCTCCTTATTTTGATGTTAATTCATTGAAGTAGTTCAGAGAAGGTTTATTTGACTAATTCATGGAACATGCAGGGTGTCTCATGAAGAAAGGTTGGACAGACTAGGCTTGTATCTGCTGGAGTTTAGAAGAGTGAGGGGACTTGATTGAAGCATACAAGATTTGAGGGAACTTCGGAGGGCCAATATGGAGCAGAACTTTCCTCAGAGGATGGTGGAACATTTGGATCAGCTGCGATCTTATCAAATAGTGGAGTAGGCTTAGGGGCCAAGAGGCCTAATCGTTGTGTTTGTAATAGCCTATTCCTGTGCTTCTACCTGTATTCTTACCAACTATCTCATGAATTTTCCCAAAATTAAGTCATTCACTTTCCTGCTCAGCAAATCTACCATATTTTTTCTGTTCTGCAAAAATGTTCCACTGTGAATGGTCATTGGAATGGTTTAAATAAAGTATGCCTCAATGTAAAGAAGGATCACATTTCATTTGCACATTGCGTTCTATTCATTAAGGAAGGCAGCAGGCATCAGCTGCAATCCTCTGTCGATCAGGTCAGAAATACTTGGCTCCATGTAGCTACAACTTTTTACTGGAGACTTGTTCAATAGTCCCTACCCCAAATCTCCTCCAGCCCTCCAACCTCCCAAGATATTTACACTTTTCTAATTCTTGAACATTACTGAATTTAATTATCTGTAGCCTTGCCTTCAGTTATCAAAGTCTTAAGCTCTGAAGGTTCTTCCCTAAACTCGTCTCCCACTGGATCTCCCTCTTCTTTAGAGTGCTCCTTAAAACCAGCCTCTAACTAAACTTTTGGTCATCTTGGGTGACTTGTCCTGAAATTTTGTTATTTGATAACATCCTTGAGAAACACTTTGGGAATGAGGAGTCATCAAGTTTGAGACAAACAATTGTTCGGCAGTATTATATAAATGAATCACTATCGTCCAGAGCCTGAAAAGGATCCACAGTGGCCCCATCCTCTTAATCCTGCCCTCTTGTCAGTATGTTGATTCAAATCAGATGGTATCATTTTGTACAATGGGTCCATTCATGCAGACAGAGTGTGACAGCTATTAATTTGCAGTTTGGACAAAAGAATGTCTTGTGGAAAAACAGAATAAATTCAACCATGTTGAGGGATGCACCGATGTGATGGTTTTAAAAGTAAAACATGACATTATGGGTAGCATTGAAAATCTGAAGTTATTGCATTCAAAAATTGAAAAAGCTCTTAAGTTGGAATACTGCAGTGAACAGAACTTGTGTCGTCACATTGTGTTCCTCCTTTAAGAAATATTTACCAAGAAAGTCTATCACATTCCACAGTTTTCCCAGGGCTATGCAATTGAACATCGACTTCACTGGCACTGAAATGTGATAATGACCATTTCCAGGTCAGTTCATTGGAAACTCAGTTGTGTACAGGATGACTTTGGAGCATTGTGGGGGAATTAGACTAAGTAATCCCAGTAGCACATATCATTGGGCACTCCCAGAATGGTCTTTTTTTTAAATAATGTAAGGCAAGTCTCATATTTATCTCTGATCTCTTGAATCCATCATCAGGCACCACCTGTCTGCATGTAGAACCTTTCTCCCAAATCCAAAATATTCACTTCCATCCCTGCAAAACCCAAGCCCCTACCTTTGGATATTCAAGGCCCTATGGCCATCTAATACCGCATCTCTTCATTATTCCAGCTCCCTCTGACATCTCGTTAGCCTGATCCTCTGACCTTTCATTCTAACAAGGATATAACTCCCTTGTCTCCATCAATCAGCTGATCAGTCCGTGACTCTGACTCAGCTGTCTATGGAAAATCGATTTTCAACTGCATAATGCTGAAAGAGAAAGAGCACTTGCAATTGAATTTCTACGATCTTAATTTTAATTCCGTTACTTTCTTCTTACAAAATAAAACAATTTTCTACAGTTGATTTCCAATTTTAAAAATGCAGCTGGTTTATTCAGGAATATTTAGTTACACTCGAATCACAGACGGTTAGTGTGAAATTCACTCACGCAGACCATAGCTGAAACTGTATTCAATTTTTTTAATACAATGAAATGATAACTAAAAAAGAGAAGCAACAGAAGGATGATATTCCTGTACTTCTAATCATATGGACCCATCCCCTATCTTTGCACCACAAATAGAAGGTTTTGCAATATCTTCCACAAATCCCTCTGTAGATCCAACTCTTTCTTCCTCTTTAAGATCTTCCTTATAAACCATCTTTATGGCTTCTTCAGGTATCGTTAGTTCCTCGTCTTATTGCACACTTTTATCTCTGTGAAGCACCCTGAGAAGTTCCTCTATATGGATCTGTACTATTTAAAAGCAAGTTTTCACCAAAAAAATGAATCAGGTGAACTGATCATTTGAATTGTTATTTTTGCTGAAATCCATGGCACAAGAATAAACTTGTGGCAAACATGATCTTTCTTCATAAATGCTTTGGATGTTACATACATCCAGATTATGAACTTTGGAAAAGGTTAGAAATGACAAAATCAGCAAATGCCATTTAACAAAATCCATACTAACCTTAGAACCAGGTGTCAATAATTCAACAGTAACAGAATAACAAAGCCTATGATGAAACTTTGATGAGGGAAGATTTGAGATTTGATTGGCAGATAACTTAATAGATTGGAGATGCTTGCAAATCAGTAGAACACATACACAGGAGGTACACAATAAAAAGAGACATTTGGATTTGGGCCATCTTTAGGAATTGTTGGCCTGAAATGGTAGCAAGGCCAGAGACTTAATTGTTAATGATATTAGCCGCAGTCTCCACTACTACAGTGTGGACTAGTGCATTCTTTTTATTCCTCTTCCATCCTTGGCTCTGACATTGAGTCTTAACCAGTTCCACTATAATTAGCAGTCTTCTAATAACAATTAAGTGACCATTCTTCCTAAGTAAACATAGACATTGGCCCAGATTTTACAGTGAAACTGCAAAATAATTGCTCCATGAAACTAAGTATCTGTGCACTTTACAGGCTGCACTTTTAAAATGTATTCATCCATTGAGATCTGTGCCTTGCAAGTGAGGTGACCATTTATTACCCGCCGTCAACTGCCCTCATGAAGGTGGTGATGAGTTGAAATGCTGCAGTCCTTCTGGTGAAGGTACTCCCACAGTGCTGTTGAGGAAGGGGTTCCAGGTTTTAAATGCAGCAACCATGAAGGTACAGGTATACTGACATATTTCAAGGTCAGGATGTGAGTAACTTGGAAGGGAACATGCAGGTGGTTGCATCTGAAGTATGTGAAGCATTTAGGAGGTGCTGTCAGTGCAGCTTGGCTAAGTAACTGCATTGTATGAGAATGGCACATACTGCAGCCAGTACGCACTCATGCTGGAAGGAACGAATGCTTAGGGTGGCGGACTGGGTACAAATCAAGTGAGCTGCTTTGGCCTTGATGATGTTGAGCTTTTTGAATGTTCCTGGAGTTGCACTCATCTAAGCAAATGGTGAGTATTCCACCACACTGACTTTTACCTTGATATTGGAAAGGCTTTGGGATGTCAGAAGTTGACTCACTTGCCATAGGATACGCAGTCTCTGACCTGCTCTTGTAACCACTGCATTTGTGGCTGGTCCAGTTGAGATTCTGCTCAACAGTGACCTCCAGGATGTTGATGATGGACAGCATGGATGGTAATGCCATTGGCAGGTAGTTAGGCTCTACTTGTCAGAGGTGGTCACTGCCTGACACATTTGTGGTGAGTACATTACTTGCTAATGATCAGACTATGCCTGAATCTTGCCTGAATCTTGTCTAAATCTTGTTGCATGCAGGTAAGGGCTGCTTCCTTAGCTGGGGAGCGTTGGCCAGAATTGAACATTGTGGAGCCATCAGTGACCATTCCCACTTCTGACCTAGTGATGGAGAGATGACCATTGATGAAACAAGTGAAGACAACTGAGTTTAGGATACTCCCTTCAGGAACTTATTTCAGGAAATAGTATTTTAATTTACTATTTAAGAATTGTTTTCTTCAGATGATGGCTTTTAGCATATATTTCAATTTTTACCTTCATGTAATTAAATTCAAGAAACCCATTGCAAAATGGTGCAAATCACATTAAAGTTCCTACAGTCTGACTGGCACATGGTACAGAATTTCATCCTAAAGTCGAAAACATGGGAGTAATTTTAAATCTGCCCAAACCAGAACAGCTGCTCATTTTACACCCTGCCTGAAATTAGTTTCCACTGACCTCAAAGTACTTAGTGTTAAACATTCTTGACAATTACAGCATCCTTCTAAAACTCCTCTGCACTTTTGTTCCTTGGAGGCAATAAAATCAAATAGAGGAGAATGATCTAGAAATCAGTTCTTAATTTTTCTAAGTGAAAGGCTCCATTGATAAATGATACCCAAATGAGTTCTTGTATTCCACAAGAAAAATCTGCAGATCCCTTCCTTCCCACTAATCCATTCATTTGCAAGATGGGAGAAGAATGTAGATTTGATATTAAGTAAGCACACACCCTTTCCAAAGGCAAGTTCACCATCAAATACCAAGCAAATAGTGTAATTGTTATTTGAAGACTGCTAATGAAGGAAGGACCAAGTCTATAAAAACTTCAATGAACAAGCAATGATGCATTCATCTTAAAAAATAAATGTAGTTTTGTTAAAGTAAATCAGTCAGATTTGTAGAAAGGTCTGAATGGTGTTACTGCTGCTTTTAATCCATGCCGTGCTATTCTTTAGTTAATGATATACGTAAAATTCATCCAATATCTCCAAGAAATGAATGATTGTAATCAATGCAACCCTTAACACAATTTTCTGCAATTATCTTTGATTGAAATGTACTTTGTAGAATATGTGTTGTGGAGCCTCCAGCCATTTTGTTAGGTTAAAACAAAATATCTCGACATCAGGTTAGGGTGTGACATGACCGATAACTGAAGAGTTAACAGTTTCTGTTTTTTTTTGATATGTTGCAATGAGGAAATCATTTGTTTGTTCATCTTTGAGGAGTACTTCCACAAATACACTGACAGATACATTTATTGTAAATATGATGCAATGCATGTGGCTACTCATCAGACTTAGAACTTATCACTTCTAACAAATAGCAGATTTGTGGCCAGAGAGTTGCCTTGCTCTGTTTGCCAGTAGATTCTGTCTCTTTCAAACTAAACCAAGCAGAGTGAAGGCATTGGTTCCAATTTTGGATTTGCTTCTTTCACATCAGAACAAAAACATCCAACCAAATAGCAGGAGAATGCATTTTGCATTCAGAAATAATGCTACTGCATGTACCTCACTGTCCAGTTATATGCACCCACATTCATTATTTCAGGAACATGCTTTTAATTCTTGTTAAAGGGTGGTGTCACCTTCATTTAATCACTTTGCAAGTCACCTAACCATCTGTCTACAGAGAAGAGTGCAATAATTATCTGGGTGCTGCCAGTTACATTAAAGGAAATTTGCATTAGAATATACACCAGATGTAGCTCTCCTTGCTGTGAAAACTATTGAGGTAGCTTTGCAATAGGGATTTTATAACAGTCCATTGCAAATTCATCCACCTGCAGTAACGATACCCTTATAAGCTGGATGAATTGCTCAAATCAAAGAAAATCTCCTCAATTCTCTCCATTTTATTTTATGGGAATCAGGGTAAAATAGTTGCAAAGACCTTGTTTTTGCAGACAGAACAAATTTTAAATGTATTTGTAACAGACTATTTCAATCATACATCAAGCAGCAGTGAGAAGTGGATTTTGACATTTACATTTTTGCAGGAAGCAAACAGCCAGATTTTCAAATTCGCAAATTACCACACCACACAAAAGGTCAATATTGCCTAAAAGCCTGTGTGGCATTATGGAAACAAAGAATAATAAATAGTTCAACAGATTGTTTGCTAAAATAAAACTGTTCATTATTAAACCTAAGAGTATTTTCATGTGCAAGATGTACCAATATTTCTTTGACATTTTCTATATTGCACATTGAATTGTAATAAATACATTTAGTCACTGATTGTTTCTTGTTTGCCTTAGCAGCTCTAATCTTCGCCCAAAATTGTAATCAGTGGCCTTGACCAGTATTGTCTGAACTTACCCTGAAGCAGGCGATTTCCAGTTACACTTTAAAGGTCATAGAATCAATTTTCATCTTCACTGAGCCATGCAAACAGTCACATGAGCCACAAGTAGGGAGGAATCAGTTTACAGGTTTTCCAATTTTAATCCCTGTTCAAGTTTTCATTCAGGTCCAGGATGGGAGATGGAAGCTAACTAAGAGAGGCATGAATTTTACTAAAATATGTGCACAAGGTAAGGCAGTTTTCCGTGCGGTTAGCTGGCAGATGGGAACACCGATCACCAGGTTAAAAACCCACCAAGGAAACCAGCTGTCCAGAATTTCTATCAGAGGAGTTTTTTTTTGAAAGGCATAGGCATTTAAACAGAAGTGACCATAAAGTTCTGACTCAGCAGTTTTGGGAATAAAGTATCTGTAAGTTTATGTATCTGTGGTTTTAATTAATTGATTTCTTTTAGCCCTAGCACTATCACAGTGGGGACACACCAGGTTGGAGAGGATTAGGACTGCAGAGCGATATCATGGGGAAGACAACCTGAGGGGTGATACCATAGCAATTGTTTCTACATCTTGTTAGGTGTATTACTTCATCTTGCCAGTTCTACTTAAACATTTGTTCCTTCTATATGGCTAACAATGGCAGAAGCACATTAATTGCTGGTTTCTCTGAGTTGTTGCAATCCTGGCATTAATACTAGTCTCACAATGGGAGAACATCCAGATAATGACAGAGTGATGATGGGGCACTGCATGAATGTAGTCTAATTAGCCCCGCCTGTTAAAATACCAATAACTAGAGCTGCATCCTATAGTGTGTGTACCTGGTTGAACTCTGGAGACGTGTTATCTACGTCAGCAGAAAGGCAAAAGTAATAATGTAGGAAAACACATCAGTCCTCATTGAGGGGTCAGCGATGGAAAGGGTGAACAGCTTCGAGTTGCTGGGCGTCAACATCTCGGAGGATCTATCCTGGGCTTAACACATTGATGCAATTGTGAAGAAGGCATGCCAGCAGCTCTACTTTGCTAGGAGTTTGAGGAAATTCGGCATGTCACCAAAGACTCTTGCAAATTTCTATAGATGTACGGTGGAGAGCATTCTGACTGGTTGCATCACAGGCTGGTATGGAGGTGCCAATGCACAGGATTACAAGCAGGCATCTGTCAGCTCCATCACAGGCACAACCCTCCCCACCATCGAGGACATCTTCAAGAAGCAGTGCCTCAAGAAGGCAGCATCCATCACAGGTACCATCCGGGACATGCCCTCTTCTCGGTACTACCACCAGGGAAGAGGTGTAGGAATCTGAAGACCCACACTCAATGATTTACAATCAGCTTCTTTGCCTCCACTATCAGATTTCTAAATGGTCCACAAACCCATAAACACTACCTTGTTATTCTTTTTCCCCCCGCATTATTGATTTATTTTGTAATTTATAGTAATTTTTATGTCATTGTACTGTACTGCTGCCACAAAACAACAAATTTCACGTCATATATATCATTGATAATAAACCTGATTCTGTAAGGTAATAAATAATCTGACACATTCATAGTTGGCTTGGTCTGAAATTTGGTTACACTTTTGTAAACATTTGTGCAGAGAAGTAGCAATGACATTTGGATCAATGACATTTTTTAGTTCTCGTGAAAGGTCATTAGCCTGAAACATCAACTCTGTTTCTCTCCACGCGGATGCTGCCTCACCTGCTGAGTATTTCCAGCACATCAGACACGTTACAACTACAGTCAATGGGATTTGCCATTG
>JAUZTB010000118.1:57054577-57074096 GCA_034780895.1 Rhynchobatus australiae | reverse complement strand
GCCTTTTGGAAATCAGGTCATCTTTTACTTGCTTAGCTATTCACAGTAACAGAAATTTTGACCGGGGTGCCCAAATTCTTGCATGCCACTGTACATATAAATGCATTAGGGAGAGGATAATGGGAAAGATTATTACTTCTGACCTGGAATATTAACTCTCTCCCTCCCTCCCTCTGCACAGACGATGCCTGGCCTGCTGGTTATTTCCAGCAAATTTGGATGGATGTTTTAATCAGTGCCAAAGCAAATGACACCCGCCAAAGCCTCAAAGAAAACAGCCCACAAAAGTCTGTCAATATCAATGTCAAAATCTTCCTCTTTCCTGAAGCCAATTGCTACCTGGCATCTCGTCTTGAGGAGGAATGCTCTAGCAACGAGCAACAGTGATGTCATCAACCAAATGGAGAATCAACAAAATTGAAGAATTCCCACACAGTAAACCAGGAGGAAAAATGCACAAGTATTAACTAATTTTCAGAATTTCACTGTGTGCAAAATAAAGAGTGGATCACATGCATATGATGAAAAAAGCTACTGAAATATCATGAACACATACTTTTAAACAAGAAAATCAATTTAAAATCCATTTTAAAATGCAATCTGAGGGATTTACAACCTATATACATAAAATTAGGATACAGCAACTCGAGAGTTAGCCAAGCAAACATTATGACCTTTAAAACTCACACATCTTTCGTACAGCAAAGTACAACACTTTCAAGATATTTCACAGTTAATTAGTTTGCAAATAAGTTTTTGTCAATTCACTGATTTGCCTTGATTATACTATTGGAGGAACAGGGAATCACTAACAGCATCCACGTTTAACTGCACATGCACTGCACTAGAAATTGTTGTCAGTTTCAAGTTGTAACGATAGCACATACTTGCAGTTTCACCATTACTATTGTGGAAAATTCAAACTCTTTTTGATCTTATGCAAAAACAAGAAGAAACAGAGAAACCTTGTTTCTCTCTCTCCACGGTCAATGTAGCAAGTACCTAATATTTGCTTTCTGAAGAAAGACTGAACATTTTTTAAATTTGACCATATTCTTGCTTATGCAGTTGGGAGATGATTCTTTATACATTATTGAACTAATAAACTTTTAAAAAACCTGTTTACTGTTGTAACTTTTCATGAATCAATAATTATTGTCAAAGAAAATTAAATCACACAGGAATTACATTCATCCACAAAGGTCAATTATTTTGTTATTGTCTCACAGTCCCACTGCATGCTCTCTGCCACAATGGTGGTTACAATCAGTAGCTCACAAATGGATTATAATAAAGTATGATAACACATTCCATTTTTTCATTAAGAATGTTCAATGTGCCTTCTATATTTTTTATAGTATCTTCTGTGCAAAACCAATGTTGATATCCATTAGTACTTCAAGGCAATTTCAGATTATTCTAATCAGATTTCATTTCTAATTTTACAATGGATACAGATTTATAACTGGTATCTGTTCAGAAGAACAGAGTCAGTGGACCAGGATTACAACTCAGTCCTCTCAGGTAACTATTGTTAACAAAACAATGAGGGGAGAGTCAATGCAATGCCATTAAACAGGTGAGAATGAGACTTACTACATTCCTGCTGAGCTGTGCGAGTCTCTTGGGAACTTTGAAACTTGACATCTACACTAATTAAACAAAATCACCTGAGGAAAGCTGCGGCTGTATCTGACTACTTGCAGAAGGTGGTCTGTCAATTTGAATCACAATTAGATTATGGTTAGATGTCCAAGGTTAAATTAAATTATAAAATGTATGGACACAAATATGTAACCCTGATTTGTTTACCTACTATTCAATTTTTAGGTTTTATGCAGCTCTGTTGTCAATAGGAAAGGATAAGTAAACACAAATAAAAAGATTAAACTCCTATTGCAGCCTCCATGTAGATAAATTATGAGGTGCCTTTGATAAGTCATGGCTAAATATGGGCAAGGAAGTGATGATTCCATTTAGGCTGCCCACATTTGCAAGTAAAATATTTTATTTAGAAAAATAATTGCTATTTTGAGACCCTGCTGTTTATTCAGTAAGTGGCAGCCAAGGTTATATAATACCTCATGCACACTATAGCAAGCACAGCTTTCACTTAATTATCCCTTTTCTCTCTTACTTATTAGTGTCGTACATTGACAGGAGCTGCTGCTGTGGAAGATATCAGCAAAATTCATCTTCACGTGGGAAATACAGTTCAGCATATCAATCTCTGCCAAGGGCTTACATCTGTGACAATATCCTACACAAGTTCCCAGATTTCATTGTGATGACATGGGTTTCACTCACATTGAGGTACTTCACAGAAGAAAAATTAACTCTGAGGTAGTTCAGAGCACACGCCCCCCCCCCCACAAAAAAATGATATCACTCCAACAGAAATAGACCTCCTGAAATGATACCAGCAGGGAGCTCCGTGATTATTGTATTGTTGTCTCCCTTTCAGCTCAAGTAATCCTGGACTTGGACTCTCTCTGAAGGATAAGCTGGACGAAGTGACCCTCAGCACCCATGAAGCATCCAGCAAGGCAACGTTTGTTCCAAGCAGTGAGTAGGGTCAGGCAGTGCCCCATCCAAGCATCCTGACAGCCTTTAATAGCTTGCTGTTGTCAAATGCCTTTTAACTATTCTTAAAGGTTTCTGATAGCCAGAGTCATTCAAAACGTATTCACACAATTAAAAAAATACATTTAGTTTAAAAAGCAAATAATTAAATCAAACAAATAATTAAAAACAGTAGAATTAATTACTAGGGTTGAAAGGGTTCAATGCAAAGATCAGAGCTCTCTTTAGCATGACAGTGTACCATCATTGGGCTCCTCATGCCAGTATTCGACTTCCAGTTCATCTTGGACTTCCACATTTGGCTGCACATGTGCAGAAGTCTGAGAGAGGCTGAGGTCAGAAGTGCCCTTGGCCGGGGATTCAGTCTAGTATCCCCAGCTACGAGTCAGCTCAGTCCAACACCTTACCAATGGCCCATAAGGTTTGGTTGCATTCATGTATCAACATGAGATGACTTTGCAACATATTCACATGGAAAAGTTAATCTCATGAGCTCTGAGTATATGAATTCTTCAAAGGATGGATAATTAGTCATAGAAGTTTATTAAGAATATAATGACTGTAACTGGGAATAAGGACCACCACCTTCTGAACTGTCAAACCTATTTTGTTAGCTGGCTGTTGCTTATGCAAGCAGTTTGTGAAATATACCACTTCAACAGATGAATCTGAGATACAAAAGTTCAGGCTTCAATAGCATTAAATAATAATTCCATATAAAAGGCTTCATCAATTAAATGAGTAAAACGTAGTGTTAATATAAGCCTGCATACTGAAATAGAAACACAATTTAAAAATGTTTGCTTTTCTTCAAAACAACGTGTGGGACTTTTTACAATCACCCAAGAGGAAAGACGGGTTATTGAGTCAACTACTCATCCACAGTACAGCCAAGCTGGAGGGTTCAGTACTGGCTAGGACCAGAAATCAGGCTTCCCACATGACTGGCCAGAAATATGTCCCTGAACAACCATCATCTTCAAGACAGTTTCAATTTGCCCCATATACTTGATGCACTGACATTTGACCCAATCTATCTCCTCATTTTCTCTTTCTAATTCTTCCTCACTGACTCCCCAGTCAAACTCTCCCTATGAAACTCCATCAAAAAATTAAACATCTCTATTAAGTTCATGTTTTTTTCTTTTCTGGTGAGAAATTCCCCAAATTCCTAGCCTTTCTTGATAACTGCAGTTTGTCATCTGTTCAATCTTGGCCTATGTTTCCAACTCAATTTATCAGTTGTTCTTTGCTTTTGTTTTCATGCTTTTATCTACATTCCTAAAACCTAATGTCCCTTTTCAGCTTTATCTAAATGCATTCACTCTTTCCTGAGATGATATTTTTCAAATCCTCGATTTCCCTATTCATCTGCAGATTTTAAAAGTCTTTCCACTGAATATGTAGTTCCAATGCTCATCTTTTTCCCTTTGTTAACAATGTGTTCGCTCACACTATACTACTTCAACACAATGTACACAGAAGAATGTAAGTTTGGACTGTCTGGTTCCCTCCCTTTCATACCTATATTAACCTTCTCAGAGAGGTAGATGACCAATCATACCAGCATCACTGACACCCATTAGCAAGTTGTGAATCAAAGTGTTTAAGAATACTTTTTTTTATAGTTGTAGTTCATATTACCCTGGAAATTTAAATTTAGCTTTTTCCCACACTTTAAACAGTGTGAACTTCATTAAAAAAAACTTCAAGTCAACAGTTTGTGAGTCATGAACATTGTCAACTCTCATAGCAAGGAGATGATGCTTCATAACTTATTTTGGTAATAGTTAAGATTTGGCCTTTTTCTTGTGGGATTTTTAAATGGAGGATAGCTGTTAAAATATCATGCAGCAGTCACTCTTTAATGCAGGTGCTTATACAGCTTGCACAACAAGAGACAAAGCTCAGCACCTGCTCCATTTATCCTTATGAATAAAAGTACACTCAACAGGTTTGTAGCAGTTTTGAAAAAATATGAATAATGGAATAAGTGACTTTTTTTAAAGTGGTATTTATGCATTAAAATGTATAATATTAATATCTGTACTTAAGTTAGTGACGCTGACTTTTTCCATATCCCTCTTCTCTATATTCTTAATTTGATAGAAAAAAGCCTTCCTGGAATTCTGAATAGACACAGTCAGACAAAAATTTGGAGTCATAATATGTTTCAATGTATAATTTTCAACCACATTTCCCAATTGATTACAGTAGTGTGAACTGTTGAGTGTATTTTACATGAAGAATCTCTTGGCCTGTAGCCCAGCAGTACCGATCTACACCACAGTTTCTGGTATGCATCCTTCATGCACCTAGGGCACCAGTTAAATAGTGTGTGTTTACTGTGTGTGTGTGTGTATATGTGGTTTTATATATATATATAGTTTATATATATCCATATGGTTTCTTTATTAACTTATGGCCAGCCACTTGGATCTATTTGGAAACGAGGGAGAAATGAAAAGCTGTACAGTCCATTTTCTCCAACATAGGGATATTTTATAGTAATCCATTGTCTAAAACATTTTTTCCTGTATGAAATGTCAGCAAGCAGAATCAATTGAGATTCAAACTCTGAAAACTACTCAAATACTTCTGAATGTTTTACTCGTCACTGTTACTTGAAAGCTTAGAATTGTCTGCAATAGAACCAATGCATCTAGGATTTAATAATTAATCAAAATAAAAAGCAATTTATAGGGATTAAGAGCCCCTGCAATAACAGCTTTTATATCGCCACAGTAAAATAGTTCTTCACTGATAAATATGCACCACAATTTGAACTGGAAACAAAAATGTATTATGTCTTGTTTTTTAAATGCATGATATTAATTATCAAATTGCCAGTGGTTACTTCAACAATCAATTGCCATGCCTGTGCGCAATGAAAAGATGATTGTTCAATATCCTGCTGACCTGAATTACCATACAAAATACAGAAGGTCCTGTGCACAAAGAAACTGCTTCCCTGGGAAACTTTCCCAGTTCTCATAGGTAACAATATAAATGTAATCTTTAATGAAGCTTAGATTTTATATTGAGTTTTAAAACTAGCATCTTCTCCAAATAAACTGAAGCAGTAAAATTCCTTATGGCAATCACAAGCTGAATGAGAACTAAATCGGTGATCATTTAGGTGAGAGGGGAAAGATTTAAAGGGGACCTGAGGAGCAAGCTTTTCACACAGAGGGTGGTGGGTATATGGAACAAACTGCCAGAGGAAGTTTAGAGGCAGGTATAATTACAAACTTTAGCAGACATTTAGACAGGTACATGGATAGGAGAGGCTTAGAGAGATATGGGCCAAATGCAGGCAAATGGGACTAGCCCGGATAGGCACCTTGGTCAGCATGGACAAGCTGGGCTGAAGGGCCTGTTTCTATGCTGTTTGACTCTATGACTCTATTTAGCAAGTGAGAAAATTCTCAATTGTGAGTACTTCGAATGGAACCAAAAACAACCCAACACTTGGTTCTATGTGAAGGAATCATTGAAAGATGCAGCTCAGCAGGAGGTTGATCATGCCTTTGTCATCTCTTTGAAACAGCTACTGAGTACTGACCTACTCCATTGTTCTTCCCCTACAGCTCCACAGATTTCCCCAGACAAATATTTATCTAATTCTCTTTCAAAATCTTTTCTTTGAACTCATTTCCACCGCTCTGAATTCTAAGTTAAATCAACTTGCTGCTTGAAGGTTCTCCCCTCCACCTCCCTCCCCTTTAAGCTACGTCTGATTCTTTACTGAATTACCTTAAATCGGTGTCATATGTTCACCAAGCCTTCTGCCACAGGAAACCATACCTCTTTACTTTATCAAAACACTTCATGATTTTAACTCTTATTAGATCTTCCCTTCACCCTTTCTGCCCCGATGAGCCTACCACCAGTTTATTTTGTTGATCCACGTAGTGGTTAGCTCAACACTATTACAGCGCCAGCGATCGGGGTTTGATTCCCGTTGCTGTCTGTACGAAGTTTTTATGTTCTCCCATGTCTGTGTGGGTTTCCCCTGGGTGCTCCGGTTTCCTCCCACATTCTAAAGACGTACGGGTAGGTCAACATGGGCTTAAAAATGGGTGGTGCGGCCTCGTTGGGCCAGAATGGCCTGTTACCACGCTGTAAATAAAATTTTAATAAATTTAAATTTAAAGCTCCTCATCCTTGGTAATATTCTAATAAATTTACTTTGTACCCTCTCTCAGACTTGACGTCCAGGACATCATTATGTAGGAAGTACATGATATTCCAGCTGGGGCCACAATCTATCAAAAGTTCCCCATTTTTGCACTATAGCAAGGAAGAGAGGGACTGTCTGATCCTTCCTCTTATCCAAGAAGGTGGAAGGGAGCAGCAGGTTGGGGATGGGGTGGTATGGGCAGTGGAAGTGTGTATGAGGTCCAAATGTAGACAAGGGACAGGTAGTCTGGGAGGAAGTACTCCTGCTGCTCTTGGTCCTCACCTCCTGTTGGATGTCACATTAAGCCTGGGGCATGATTTACATCCAAGGTGCCTTGCCTAATTTATTTATTTAAATAAAGCTGCAATAAGTTAGTTGTCTGCTCCCAGGCAAATGAGATACGAGTGGGCTGGAGTTAAATGTGATGTTTTAAACATTTCCGCATTTCACAGAACCCGAGCCCATCCATTTGAACTTAAAATTCTCTCTGTTCTTCTGTGTTTAAATCAGGAACCTTTTAAACAGATTCCTCAATTTCTTCTGTCACCTCAGAATTAGATGTTTAGGCACCTATGATCTTCTATGCCCAATATTTTCTACAATGAAACATGTCTTCCCACTTCATCTACGATGTACCTGCATATTTCTAGTTACATCACCTGAGATCTTTTATTATTTTCATCATTATTCATTACTTTTATGAGTTTCAGGTCTCAATCAGATTTTAAAATTGTGTCCCATTTACCTAAGTCCAAGTCATCAACAGACATCAAAAGCAAGATTGGTCCCAATACCAATTTTTAGGCTATCTCACTACAAACATCCCTGCAGAAAAACAACCATTCCTCATTCCTCTGTGCTTCCTGCCCCTCAGACAATGTTTCTCCATGCTGGCACTAACATTTTAGTCTTGTGGGCTTCAATCTTGGTAAAAGGTCTGTTATGTGCTGCTTTATCAAACTGTTTATACACTACACTTCTCTGGACTAGAATGAGAATTAGAGATTCTTATCAGGAGCTCTATTATTTCCACTCATGCCCCTAATGATTCAGGATACATCCCACCTGTACCACCGACCTTTTGTGTGTCTTCTTTGTTTTCATCCTATCTAATTTCTCTACTGTCTCCTCCTTCAGTGTATAATCAGCGATGAATGAGTGGGAGGAAGGGATCATGGACAGGAACGGATAACAGCAATTGATAATAGAAACTATTGTTAATGCAAATTATAATCGTATTAAAATTATCTAATGATTCCTCAAATTAAACAGCTTTCTGATTAAAATGTTAAAGTAGGAAAAACCAAATAGATTTTAAAGAATTTAAATACTAAGATTGTGATAAATAATTTACTAATCAGTAAATTTACAACAGTTCCAGAAAGCTAAAGGAAAGCCACCTTTTTACAGGAACAGCAAAAACATCCAATGAGAAACATTAAATGATCAATCAGCAGAATAATGCACAAGAGAGAGAAAGGCTGCCTCATCTTCATAAAGAATGTTCTCAATGAAACTTTGTCTGTAATGAATGCATGATACTGCTGTGTCAAAGATATTCATTTGCAAACAAAAACATGTGTTAAAACAAAATTGAAGTCTATTCTCCCTCTTCAAATATTCATAAAGCCACAATGCTACATAGCCAGTGCAAGGAAACTGAAACGAAAATAGAATGCATCAGCCATCCTAATTTCAGATATTTCACAAAAGAACCAGCAGACTGGGCCAAATTTCAAATGAAGCTGGCTATCAGCCCAGGCATATAATAGCTGTTACTGCAGCCTATGTGTGGAGTTGAGGGTGCATTAAGATTAGCTCCAATCATATTAGATGGCGGAGCAGACTAGAGGGGCCGAATGGACAACTGCTAGTTCTAATTCACGTGTGCATATATTAGCAAACAACTTGATTCAAGAATAGTTAGATGGGTAATGAACGCTAATCCTGCCTTGATACCAATATCCTGTAAATGCATAAAGTTGCTTTGTATAGTAGCATTTCTTTTTAAATAGGGAAGATGAATTTATTAGAGTATTCCATCAACTCTTGATGGTGTGTGTCTCTACTGTGCTACCATAATATATATGCTTTTAAAACTCATATTCCCATGACTAGAGCTTCCAAAAATAAAGCTCAGGTGAATTAAAGTAAACAAAATATTTAATACTGAAGATCTCAAAAAAAACAAAATGATGGAAATTTGCATGAAAATCAAAAAAAAACTGCAGATATTTTAAGGAAAGATATTTTAAGAAACCAAATGCAGATTGAGTGACCATTTATCCACAGGAGTGACTCAGAGCTCCCTGTGGCCTGCCACTTTGGCCTATCTGCCTGTGGCCCCCTGCCTAAAGAAAACTTGAGGAACAACACCTCATCTGAAATCTGGGAATATTCTGTATTTAATATCAAATTGTACAACTCACCTTCTCTGTATCGACTGGTCATTTCTGTTGTTCACCAGCCATCTATGATTTGGCTCACTTTTCCTCACTTCATTAGCACAGCTGATCTGCTCGACATGTCCTACAGACCCATATTTTACAACTTTAAATGCTCATTTGTATTCTTATTATGATTGGCCTCATCTCACAGCTTTTATTCATTTTGCCTCTCTCTTCAACTGCCCCCATTACCAACGCCCGAATGATCTCCACAATTTATTCCTACAACAATCCTGGTCTCACCCTATTAGAGATATTCTCTTTGTTCTATCCATCCCAACTTCTCTTCAACTTTGATCTAATTTATATTCACACTTTCCCAGTTCCGATGACGGGACTTTGACCTGAAATGTTAACTCTGTTTCACTTTCCATGGATGCTGCTTGACCTGCTGAGCATTTCCAGTGTTTTCTGCCCTTAGTTCAGATTTCCACCATCAGCTTTTTTTTTCACCTTTGTCCCTTCCTCGCCCTTCCCTGCTCCGGAGTTGTGAAAGCCACCCTGGCACTGCAGCGAGCCATGTACTTGGAGAGACTAAGATAAGCCCCTCCAATCAGCTGCAAGGAGCTTCTCTGAGCATCTTGGGCCATGCTTGAAGAAACAGCATGATCAAAGGACCGATGAGGGGCTTGGATGGGCACATGAATGACAGGAAAATAGAGGGATATGGACATTCTATAGGTAGGAGAGATTAGCTATGTTGGCACAACATTGTGGGCCGAAGGACCTGTTCCGTGCTGTACTGTTCTATGTTCTATCATTAATGTTCAAGTCTAAAATAGCAAATGCATTGATGGTTCTCCCTTTATCATTAGCTGATTCAAGGTAAATAAGCTGCAAAGATCTTTAACTGAATCTGAAAACTCATTGTAGCCTGGGAGAATTTTTCTTAAATAAAATAATCAATTGCAGGAAGACATGTACTTCCTCATTGTACAGTCTGGTTATATTCTTAAGAGTTACAGGTTGGCAAATATGAAATGGCTTTGAAACTAACAGAAATATTAGACTGATGATAAAAAAAGTCCCAAATGCAGTAACCAAATCTGATTATTTTGGCTCCAGAGACAAGACAAACCATCCACATCAAATGTCTCATGCGCCAGATTTTGTGATCACAAGTCTAAGTCCTAAAATAGTCACACTTGACAACGTTCTTGAATGATAATTAGTGAATGATCAGTAATATCCTTGAATCAATCATAATCTCATCAACTCACAATAAGGAAGAATGGACAGTTACTCATTTCACAAGGTGGTGGTGGTGCAGGCCATACTTATACTCAAGCCTGCTCCACCATGCAGTAAGATCACTCCATTTTCCTGCCTGGACTCATAACTCATGAATTCCCCCTCTCTCTCACTGAATACATTTAATAATCTAGTATGCTCAGCCATCTGAGGTGGAAAATTCAAAGATATACAGCCCTCTCAGAGAACAAAAATTCCTTCTCAGAGAGAGAAAAAAAAATCCTTCTCATTTCAATCTTAAGTGGTCCTCTCCTTATGCTGAGATTCTAGGTTGCATCTCACTAGGGAAAAAAAATCCTCAAAGCATTTACTCTGTTAAGCTCCCAAAGAATCTAGTGTTTCATTGAGATCACCGCCATTAATTCTTTTAAATTCCAGAGGACAGGCTCAATATACCTTTTCTTTCCTTGGAAGTCTGCCCTGAGAATCAATCGATTTCATTTTCTGTGTGTACCATCGCCAAGGTAAGAATATCCTTTCCTATATAAGGAAGGATTATTAAAGGAAAAGAATGCAAAGATCTTTCAGGCAGCACTGCCAAATCTATGTCATACTGCCTGCTTTAAAGGCCTTTCCTAGTTAATGCTTCCTGCAACTCTACCGCCACTGGGGTAAAACAAAATTCTTCCACTCACCACTGTTAGTCTCATCTTCCTTTGGAAACCAAGGGAAATCTGCTTCTTCAAGTCATGACAGAAATTAACTCGCAGAACCTGACTCTGGGTCAAAGTTAGCAGCTAGTTATGGTATACGTGTACAGTATTTGCCTAACACCAGTTTAAAACAAAATCTATTCAATAATAACAAATAAAAAGTTGGTAATGCCTGTAATCCTATGCATTCATGTTCCATGACATGGCACAGAATTCAAAAGCTGCGTGTTTTAGTTGTTTTTTTTAATATGATACTATATCATTTAAGATGCAAATTTATAGAAAAATAATATTTTGATTACCCTTCATATGATGGCTTTACATAAGAGGATGAAAAATATTTTAATAGTCACCATCGGATGGTTTTGATATATAGGTATAATAACAATTATTTAAAATTGAAGCATCAGAATATTTGTACATGGTACCACTGAGAACAAGGTATTCCTTATTAAAAACTAATAAATAAAAAAATATATCCATTCCTCCATAATTCTATAGGGACTAGAAATAGCACAATTATTTTTTAAAATGCAATATAATATTCTTTGAGTGTGATATGTCTTTCATTCCTGAAGGATTAAAATCTTTTTCGATCATTAAAATTAATTTCAACCTTAAGGCTTGCTGCTTTATAGAACATAAAAGAGTACAGCACAGTACAGACCCTTCGGCCCACAATGTTGTGCCGACCTTTAAACCTCGCCCAAAACTATCTAACCCCTTCCTCCCACATATCCCTCTATTTTAAATTCCTCCATTCTGAACTTCACTATCTTGTACCTCAGAACATTTCACAATGTTTTAGATGATTTACAAATGCAAGTTACCATTGTTCTAGCTCTGCACACACCCTCCATTCCCATCAACAATCCTACCACCTCTTTCCAATCAGACTTGAGAGCTTGATAATGATACTCAGGGTTAAAGTGATCAGGGCCTTGTGTTGTTACTTGGTGGTCTCTCATGCTGGTGAGTAAACATATCTATTTTGCTAGTTAATTGTGAAAAAGATAAAAGTAGACATGTGGATTTGACTTGGTTATGCGGAGAAAAACAGCAGTGCAGATAATGGGACAAAAGATGCATTCATGGGTAGTAACTTTTTATGGCTTTATGAAGTTTCCTCAGCTGCATGCTAAGATTTTTAAGAACAGCTCTTGCAGCTCATTCTAAATAAGGCCAAGAATCCTCTGTCAATATCAATTTGTCCCTGGCAATTTCTCAATTAGAATATATGCATTGCCATCAAACTCTATAGCATGCCCAGTTTTTGTTATTACAATGCAAGTAGACATCACACTGCCATTATTTCTTGATGGTGAATAAAAGTATTGTAATAAAAACGCCTTCCAAGTGTTCTGCCAGTAAGACAGTGTGAAGTTCTATGAAATCACTTGATTTATTTTGCTTTATAAAACTGAAGATAACACAGAAATCAAATGGATGCTTGACAAACCAAATCTGGAAAAAAAATCAAAGAAAGTAAAATTACACAGAAATAGCAAATGAAATCTGGAAAAAGTTCTTTTATATGGATTTTTAGCAAGGTGTTTGACAAAATCCTGCATAGCAGACTGATCAGAAAAGTAAAAAGCCCAAGTGATCTTAAGGACACAGTGCTGGATTGACAAATTGTCTCAGAGGGAGAGAACAACAGGTCAATGGGAGTTTAAGTGCCGAGAGGGCTGAATGCAGGACCAGACTCCTTAACTTTCATGTTACATATAAAATGACTTGAGCAATTCCAAGGCTACGATCAAGAAGTTTGCTGATGATACCAAAATTAAAGGAATGCTTACAGTGAGGAAGAAAATAATATCTCCTCGCAGTTTGGAAATGGATTGGTTAGATGGACGTAAAAGTGGCAAATGGAAATCAATCTGGAGAAGTATGCGGCAATGCACTTGGGGAGGGCAAACAAAGTGAGGGAATACAAAATAAATGGTGGGATACTGATGCACAGAGGAATATAGAGAGCTTGGAGTTAATGCTCACAGATCACTAAAAGCAACAGGACAGGTAGATGGGGTGGTTAAGATGGCTAATGGGATGAACGCCTTTACTGTGTGGAGCAGAAAACAAAAAAATGGAGAGGTCATTGCAAGAATATAAAACAGTATTTAGGCCACAGTTAGACTCAAGCGCAAAAGTCACCCAAAGCTCTGGTCAAACAGAAAAATGCAGATGACACTTGCATTCACATGCTTGGAGGCTGAATTCCAAGTTGTTGTTAGCTTGTTCATTGATATGTGTAAGAGGACTGGTTTTACACTCAACATCTGCAAGACCAAGGTCATCAGCCAATCTGCTTTCTGCAGAACACTGCTTTCTGATGATAAAGGATCACTTCTCCAATCTCAGGGGCCACCCATCTTTGAAAGCAGATATTGATGATGAAAATCTCCATTGCCTTCGATGAGCCAGCACATCTTTTGGTTGATTGGGGAAAAAGGTGTTTGAAGATCAGTGCTTCAAACCTGGTACAAAATATGTGGTCTACCTACAACAGGCACCTCATGGCCTTGGAAGCATGCTGGCCATGCTGCCTCCACAACACTCTCCAAATCCACTGGAAGAATATGTGAAACTACGTCAGTGTCCTCTCTGAAGCCAACATCACTAGCAATGATGTCCTAGTTACACTCAATCAGCTGCAGTGGGCAAGCCATGTAACTTGCACATCCAACATCAGACTCTTAAAATAGGCACTCTTTACTGAGCTCTGTCATGGGATGAGAATACAAGGTGGACAGAGAAGAAGATTCAAGTACATTTAAAGGCCTCTGAGTCAATGCAACATTCCCACCAACTCTTGAGAATCCCTGTTCCATGACTACTCAAAATGGAGGAGCAGAAAGAGTCACGATCAAATTGAGAATCTCAAGTCCATGCATGGGAATATACAGAAGCTCAGCATAAATGGCAAAAGGAGTGTGCCAGCTCACAAACTACCCATCTGCTCACCCACATCAGCCACACTTCTCCCATCTATGAAGGAATCTAGGGCTCCCAAAATGAACTTAAGCGTCACCTCAGAACTGCAGTGGAATCAAGCTGATCTCAGGAGACTATTTACGAAGAAGAAATATGTAAAGTTCTGTACCGCACTGCAGGAAGAGTGTGATAATACTGGAACTGGTGAAGAGCGAACTTGCAAGGAAGATGCCAAAGCAGGAAAATCATAATTATGAGGTAAGACTGACTTGTTTGATTTGGAATAAACAAAGCTGAGGGGAGATTTAATTGACATACACAAAACTAAAAGAAGCCAAACAGGGTGAAGAGGAAAGACTTATTTCTCTTGGCAGAAAGGTTGATACTGAAGGGACCTAGATTTATGTCAATTGGTGAAAGGATCTGAGGGGAATTGATGAAAATCTTTACCAGTCAAGGAGTACCAAAGGTGAAATTGCCTGAAAGGGCTACATGTACAGAAATTCTCACCCTGATGAAAAGTTACATAGATATGCACTTGGGTAGCCAAGGGATATGGTTTGAAAGCTGGGAAGTGGGAATAACAAATAGCTCAGTTTTTGGCCAGCGTAGGCACATTAGGTTGAATGGCCTCCTTCTTGTGTCATAAATTTCTATGAGTTTATAATTCTTCAATTGTTTCACTAAAAAAAACTTAAAGATTGACTTGACTTTATTCTAATTATGAGAGGTCTCCTATTAGGATTCCAAAGCATTTTCTCTCAGTCTTAAGATATGCACAACAGATTACTTCTACTTCTATAATTTATATGTTGATTCGAAAATAATTAATGTTTAAATATATTAATGTTAATGAGAATATATGGAAAGCAGTATTAATTCATCCCATATAAATCACTTCAGTTCACTTCAAATTCAAGTAAGTTTATCAGGCCACGACCAGTGTGTTATAAATTCTGTTCGTCATAGTATTTCTTACATTGATCAAACTTCAATATTTTCACTTTCTATTTGTCCTGAACAAAATAGGTAGACCACATTCATTCCATACTCAAAGTATTGAAGGTATGAAACTCACAGGAGAGTTAACTTAGATTCTGCTTAGCTTTGTTGAATTGGATTTCAAAAGAACACAACTATGAATGCTGAACAACTCCCGACATAAACATAGTAGGATGAGCAAAACAATAATGAGTAGAGTAGGGTATTCAAAACATGATTGTTTTAGGATTGAACCCATGGTGTTCATCTGAATTATTATAGATGACTCAAATAATGTGCCCCACTGAGTAACATGAAGCAATGAACTAAAAATGTACTTTTTTTAAGCTAACAGAAATAGATTCTAGTATCCTATTGAGAAGCAGCACATTTTCACTTAAAACAAGTTTTAGTCAAAAGGAATAGGCAGGAAACAAAAATATCACAGAGGAAAAGAAAATCTGGGTCATGGCTTAACCAGAATTTTCATTAATTCATATATATAATTATTAAATATAACATTATCCTGTATACAAATTCAAATGGTTACAATAACAACAGTTTCTCATCATCACCAATAGTTTTGAAAAGAAGAAAAAAAGGTGTGAAGTGAAGGTCAGAGTTGTTATTGAAACCAGGAGAATGCTAGAAATGCCCAGCAGATCAAACAGTGTCCATGTCCCATCCAGCCTTCTGCTATCTTCCCTACAACTTAAAATTAACTTTTTTACTCATTGCTTTTAGTTCTGATGAAGCGTTTTGGACCTGAAACATTAACTTCGTTTTTCTTATGATAAATGTGGCCTGACCTGCTGAGCACATCTGGCACTTTCTGTTTTATTTCAGATTTCTAGCACCTGCAGTTTTTTTTTAAAAGTTTTCAGTTACCAATAGAGAAAACCTATAAATAGCACTGATTTACTTATCATAAGCATGGCATAGTATCAGTTACTTATTCATGCAGGTTATGTCTCCATGTCCTAATGCTTCTTGAAGGGAAGAAACCATTACACAATTTTTTAAAGCAAGGACATCCAATGTTGCAATATTTTTGTTAAAGCCTGCGCATGAAAACTGCTCAAGTTTAATTCTTAACCAATGTTTTACAAAATATTGCTTCCCTATCATAAACTCATAGAAAGATACAGAAATGGGACCTTTGGCCCACTGAGTCCACACTGGCATTGACACTAATCCTACATTCATCCCATTTTATATTCTCCCAATTTGCTCAACTCCCCACGGTTTCTATTACTGACCTACACACTAGGGGTAATTTGCAGTGGCCAATTAACCTATCAACTCATATCTTTGGGATGCAGGAGGAAACTAGAACATTTGGAGGAAACCCACGTGGTCACAGGGAGGGCATGCAAACTCCACATGGACAGCACTCAAGGTCAGGATTGAACTTGCATCTCTGATGCTATGAAGCAGTGGATCGATCCCCTTTCTGAATGAACTGCATTGCAAATTAAATGCATTGCACCTGTTTGAATCATACTTGTTAATCATCATCTTTAAGTATATTTAATTATTTAAATTGCTGTAAAGTAATTTTTCTTGGTGGTGATCCACAGCTAGCTCCCTCCATTCAAATTGGTTAGGAGCATTTTAAGAAATTGCACAGGAGGCTGAATACATCCACACAGCAACTTTAATGTGTGCCTGGCAAGTCCAGCCTATTATATCAATCAGCACTCTGGATGTATGGAATATAATTTAAAATATTTAAAAATTTCACATAAAATAAATTATTCAAACTGAGAATTTTCATCTGAAGAGAGAAACACAGGTTTTGAACTATTTGCAGAAAGACTAACAATTTTGGCAATTGTTCAAGCCTGCCAGAAATGGGAGACTGTCAAAACCAATTGAAAAACTGCACCCACTATAATAATGCCCTTGCAGTAGTGTTCTTGAGATAATAATGATCTTTTGCTCACATCACAGTTACATCTTGCCTTTTTACAGTATTTTTATCACAGGACCATTTTTCTATTTAAGAAAACCATAAAAACAAAATCAATGAAGAGGGTGGGGAGAGTTATAATGAATATTGGAATGATTCATTGTAGAAGCTAATGGAAGCAGGATATCTTAAAGGAACTTGGGATGGGTTGGTGGTTAGGCAACTCTGATTTTAAAGATAAGACAATAAGTCTGGGACTGGACCAGGTTGTCAAAAGGGAGGATAGAACATGGGAGAGAACTGAAGGAGAGATCAAAGTATGCCTTGGTGATCAAGGCCACACCATTACTGCAGCAATTAGGAAGAGGAAAGCAATGAAAAGTACAGTATATCCTGTGTGGAATCTACAATAAAAGGCAAGATGTCATCACCCATGGACCAGGTTTCAGATAATCAAAAATTCAATATAATCATGCACAGTAAGGTCATAAAATTGCAAGGGCATTGTGTGCAAATGTACAGGTATTCTGAAGGGAAATCACTGCACACCAAGAAGTAATTAAGTCTGAAGTGCTTGAAGAGGTTCAGCATTGTGAACAGCAGCACTCAAAATGTCACTTTTTATTTTGTTTCATCTACCGGTGTCAACAAATACTAATGAAGGGGAAAAAAAAACAGATTTTTTGTGAAATTTCAGCCAGGCTCAGAAGGTGTCATTCATGCCAACAATAACAGAGGTAAGAATCTGCCAACAAATTCGATGGGCCTGACGAGAGATCTGGAAGGCGGCATGCAATTTTTAAAGTAGGAGAAACAAATAATATGCACAGATACAAACAATTAGGGTTATAAAACAAAGAGGAATAGTTACACAAACACAGCCATATCAGGGTGAATGCAATATTAGAAATGATAAGAGCAATCCAGGACATTGCATGACATGAAGCATAATACGAATGTAACCAAAAGTGATCATCTCAGATCAAAGCACATTTGAGGTTCAATTACAGCATAAAAAGAGACCACTCAGCCTATTGGATCCAAGCTCTCTACAGTGTAATCCCATCAGTCCCATTACCCTGCTCTTCATTTCCTTGTCCCCTGCAATTGCTCATGCTCATCAATTCTCCTTTGATTCATTTCAACATCAAGAGGTAACCCGTAGTAGCCAATTCACCAACGAGCACATCTTTGAGATTTGTGAGGAGGCTGGAGCACTCAGGGGAAACCCACGCAGTCATGCTGAGAACTTGCAAACTCCACACAGTCAGCACTGCAAATCAGGATCAAAACTGAGTCCCTGGAGCTGCAAGGCAACAGTACTAACTGTAGTGCCACTCAAAGGCAAGTTTAATCACTCAGTTTTCATGATTTACTTAATTTACAAAAGACTTACAACTGGTAGGAACACAACATTCAATCAAGAAATAGATTAGGAATGCTCTGACCAGTTCTGCCAAGTTTCCCTGTTGCGTCTTGGGCCCCATTTCAACAGGGATTATAGAGCTGTGGATGAGAACATTGTGTTAAGAATCACATTAATCAACTAATCTCTGACTTGGACAAACATATTTTGGTTGGAGGTACATAGTGGTGGATGCAATTAGAATTCAGTAACCAAATATCATCCATTTGCTTCTCCTAACAAAGTGAAACAAGTTAGCTACGAGCCATTCCTGAGAAATAGAACATTATGGAGCAGCACTGTTCAGCAATTCAGCTTAAATCAAGAACCTGCAGAATTACTGAGAAGTGCCAAGGTGATTCATCCCATTGCCATAAATAGGCATGCAGTTGGTGTTTCTCAGACCATTCACCAAGACCGTGTTGAGATGCTCCTTTTCAGGATGAATTTATTCTCCTGATAAGGGAGAGGAGAACAAAACTTGCACAAGGACAGGAATCTAAAAGCAAACATGGCAGAGAAAGAACTCATTTTCTAAATTTAAGTTCCTAGGTTTGCCTGGCATTTATTATACAAGCTTTAATTGTTACGTATTTAATCAACAGGATCGCTGTATACATAGAATACCTATTTACAGCAGTACTCATGAAGAAGGATGGGAAGTAAAAAAAAAATCAACACTGATCTCCTTGTTCCTGAATGAGCACGCCTCCAGTATGCCGATCACATAAGCGGCAGTTATGTGCCTGGCAGTCACCGCAAAGAAGTCTGCAGCTTGAAACAACTCTGCTTTCCTGGCCGATAGAAGCTATTTGAAGGCATCCAGTTTCATATGGATTTAACCAGTTAAAGTGTAAATTAATAAAGAACAAGATGTACTGAACAAACAGATCTGTTGAATGACATGATAAATAACATCTATTGGAAACAATACACTTTGAAATACAGGCTAGATGCTTTTTTTTAAAGAGACCTCTATACAAACAGATTTATTTAAGTTTGGAAAAGACTCAATTACCAGTTCAGGAAACCATTCAGGAAAATTGTTTTTGTTCTAAGAAATGATAGAGATTAATTCTTTTCCAGCAGATACACTTAAGTAAAAGGGCTTAATGTATATGAGCCGTGCAGTTTAAAATCCTGAAAGCTGGGTTGAGTCATGGATTG